>OX465054.1:3347002-3499017 GCA_949841015.1 Aplysina aerophoba
GGTGGGTGTGTCAGAGCTGGGTGTGCATCTCTCTTCTTTTTTTGGTGTGTGTCTGTGTGTGTACCTACCTGCATATATTATGTGTTAGTGCCTCAATTTATATGTATTATAATTGTACATACGTATGCATGCAATTGTGTGCTTGTGTCTGGCAACACCAATTCATTGCCGTATTCTGTCTTTTTTGCCTCAGTGCTGGAACTCTCTGCCTTGACTTTACCGTATCCTTGCTTCATTCTGGACCATGTTGCTTAATGCAGCAGCACACTGCTAACTGCTCACTGTGCGCGCTACAGGGACAGTTACAGTGTGCGCTGCTACGTATGTGTGTTAACACCGTCAGTATAATCTGGTGGCATGTGAAGAAATGCCTGTCTTGTCCAGATTAGCACCCACTGCAGTCCATATGGTCCGTGTGTATGAGCTGCTCCCACCTTTAGCTGCCTACCGGACAGTGCGAACAGCTGTCAAAATTGTTACACTGTGTGTGATTAGCTGGTTGACGTGTTGACTGTTCTTGATGCCCTGTGTCCATCCAGAAGTACGTCGGTGCTCAGTCAGGATTTTCATATTTCACCTTAAATTGCGTACTTATATAGGTACGTATTAGCATTTCTTGAAGTGAGGGCTTCTCAGCTGACTCAGGCATGAAAGGGTAGTTCTCAAATACCAGCTTCAAAACAGGGTTGAAAACCTTGCCAACGTTGCCCTGCCGACCTTTGCTGCCCTGCCGATGTTGCCTTGCCGACCCTTCGCCCTGAAGAAGGCCAGAGCATCTGGTCGAAACGTCGCCAAGGTTTTCAACCCTGTTTTGAAGCTGGTATTCGAGAACTACCCTTTCTCATTAGCATTTCTTGTGTGCCCTTACATTCTATGCTGGTCGGAGCAATCCTTGACCGTGAGCCACTTCAGATATTTGTTCAGTTCTGCTTATTTGGCACACGAGAGGACTGGAAGAAAAGCTTGTGCGACTGTGGCTGCAGCACTGGGGGAGAGAGTGATGGAGAGAATCAGCCCCTTCTCACAGACAAAACGAGGAAGCGAAAGACAGTGGACGTATTGCAGAGGGTCCCTCCACCAGGGAATTCTGATTAACTCAAGTATTCAAAACCATAGAGTAGTATAGGGTCATCCATTAATATGTCATTCCCTCCGCCCAGGAGTATGTATGTATGTATTCCTGTGCCACCATGTCATTTTACAAGATTAAACATAATTATATTAATTATTTACCTATAATTATTACGTCACTGTACATGACATGTATGCACACTGAGTCCCTACAAAAGCACCATTAATATATGATTACACACATACATATGTTATCATATCCTATACCAAGAGTGCTACTCTTGGTCCTACATAACTTCACATTATTACAGCTGCGCGTGCATGCAGCTGCAGATTGGTTTAATTGTTGAATATTTTGTTGCATGCTTCACTGGTATATGAACATATGGTAATAAGTACATATGCAACTGCAATTCTGTGTATGTTAATAATTAATATATAATTAAGCATATTTATAAATAATATACAGTATGTGGTATGTATGTATTGATACAGTTCTGTATACGGTGGAAGGTACATACGTCCGTATATGTGTATACAATATTATGGTCTGCATAAATTATATGTACGTATTGATTTTCTTACGGCCATACACGATTCATGGTGCAATGAGAAACCATTGAGATCCAATGTGAGTAGCAAACACAAAAGGGGTGGAAGCACAGTGGTACAAGGTGTGTGTGCAGTTGCTCATGCTTATACACAGGCCGGGGAGGTTGAAATCATGTGGGGATTGCAAGTGTCATACGTAGTTGTGAGTCTGTTGAGGTAGGGCTGGCTACATAAATATGTACGTACGTACGAATGTATGTATATCCTGAGCTGCTTGTTCACTCAGCGTGGTCCTCCGGTGGTCCCCTGTTGTGGTCAACGACCAGCGTGGCAGCTTCTGCCTCTGGGTCGATGTCAGTCTTCACACGGACACATGTGAAGTCAACGTGCCTGCTCTTTGCTTCTTCCTTCTCCCACGACATGCTGACAAAGGGACGCTGGACGTAGTTGTACACCACTGGGCAGTGAGGGGCAACACACACACACACACAGCAGTACACACACGCACACACCCACACCCAAACACACACACACACACACACACACACACACACACACACACACACACACACACACACACACACACACACACACACACACACACACACGCACGCACGCACGCACGCACACACACATACACACACACACACACACACACACACACACACACACACACACACACACACACACACACACACACACACACACAACACCCCAACACACACACCTTCTGTTCTGCCTGTATTTGGCCGGACTCTGACCTTGTCCTTTGTAGTTGGGTAACCTGGAGCAGGAACCAGACGGAGACTTTCACTCACTTTGCATTAACAGGCCGCTCAAAGGAGGCAAGTGAGACTCACTATACAGCATACAGCATACGTATGTACATACGTACGTACGTATACGTAGTACATAAGTAGGTATGTACGTACGTACGACAGTACCAGAGGTGATGTGGAATGGCACAGGTTTTTTAAGTTCTCCTATTGTCATCCAGAAGTACAACAGGAGAATAGACGCCATGTCTACACCTGTACATATGTATGTACATATACGCAGTATGTACATTCAGTGGTGCAATACGTAAATGTACACGCATGTACGTACACATGCATAGGCACATGTACGTACGTACATATACAGTAGAAGGTCCATTAGCGCTGTTGTGTGCACATTCCAAAATACCTCATCCAAAGCGAACTACACAACACTGCAGTGTGATGTTGTATAACACCTTAGGCAAGACACACAAACCACACTTGCACGACAGCCACCCCACCTCCCTGGCACACAACATTCGCCACACTCATACATACGTACCTACAAGTGTGCTAGGGTGATTTATAAACAAAGAGGACTGCACTGGGCTAACCTTCCACTCCAAACTTAGTCTTCTTCATGCCCTTCTCCCTCAGCACCTCCTTGGCAATGTCTCGGTTCTCAATGTACTTGCAGAAGCGGCAGAGCTCAGAGCTAAACACACCTGCACAACGCAGGGAGGAGCGGGGAGGTACAACACAGGGAAGAGCAGGGAGGCACAACACAGGGAGAAGCAGGGAGGCACAACACAGGGAGGAGCAGGGAGTGCAGGGGGAGCAGGGAGGTACAACACAGGGAAGAGCAGGGAGGTACAGCACAGGGAGGAGCAGGGAGGTACAACACAGGGAGAAGCAGGGAGGTACAACACAGGGAGGAGCAGGGAGGTACAACACAGGGAGAAGCAGGGAGGTACAACACAGGGAGGAGCAGGGAGGTACAGCACAGGGAGGAGCAGGGAGGCACAACACAGGGAAGAGCAGGGAGGTACAACACAGGGAGGAGTAGGAAGTGCAGGGGGAGCAGGGAGGGTAGGAGGTACAAGCACATAACACTACAAACCTGTACGCATGTAGACACCATGCTAATACTGTATACAAATACGTACGTACTGTATATGTACGTACGTACACATACATACAATTATGTACTACGGAAGTGATACAAGATGAACGAACACATTTGTTGGCATACATATGTGAATTCAGGCATGCACACAAGCACATTGGTATGCACAACACATGTGGTATGTAGACACACTGTACACTCAAACACACACACACACACACACACACACACACACACACACACACACACACACACACACACACACACACACACACACACACACACACACACACACACACACACACACACACACACACACCACACACACACACACACACACGCAACCCACCCACACCCGGTGCACCCACTCACGCTGAATGTTCTCCTCTCCTGTGTAGGGTGGGAACTGAGTGTCCCAATCAATGGTGTCGTCATCCATCAGCACAATGATATGACACTCCCTCTCACCTTTCTGCAAGAGGAACAAATGGACACATGGCCAGAGAGGAAGCATGACTCAACACACACACAAGGCAACCTGGCTCTCTTGAGCCACACAGGTTGGCTGACTATGCAAGGGACTAATTGCATGGCCGTGTGCATGCAGGTCAGGAGTTGGGTAGCAGGGCAAACAAACACATGCTCCTGCAGTCAACGGTCTGCAGCCCAACTAAGGCTTCACTGCTGAACGTGAACAAAGTAAGCAACAAGCACTGGAAGTGAGCACTCTTCCTCGTGTTTCGATTGACCAGCACCCACTGTATGTAACTTCATGTATGCAAATATGTGTGTATGTACGTACACATGTACCTTGCACACGACCACTCAATGTGCCAATCAGAGACATCACTGGTAACATACGTACGCACATACATACGTACTATAGGAGCAGTATGTAGTGTAGTCTGTCTACTACTGGCGGTGTGTGCGTACGTCTGTCCTGCCAACTGTCCCACCCACAGCCCCGCCTACCTTGGCACAGTCGACCATGACTGGGAGGAGGACCCTGTGGATGAGCTTGTCAAACTGTGCTCGAGCACCGTCATTGGACAGTTCGTGCATCAAGTCACCTGTTGGAGGAGGAGGGCGGGGAAGACCAGATAGGGTAATTTATGTACATACATACGTACGTATATACACCATGGGCAGGACAAGGGCAAGTGCTACAGACAAGCAGTGACACCACACACACATACACAGATGCACACACACACACACAGACACACACACACACACACACACACACACACAGACACACACACACACACACACACAGACACACACACACACACACACACACAGACACACACACACACACACACACACACACACACACACACACACACACACACACACACACGCGCGTACAGAGATGCACAGACACACACACTCACACACACACTTTACATAGGCACAATTCACATCTCACACTCACAGAGGCTTGGTGTCTGTACTGTCTTTTCATTGAAGGGGACCAGGAGGTAGTCGCAGGCTTCCCTCAGCTCCTGGACTGACACAGAGGCAGGGCAGACAATTATGCCAGTTTGGTAAAACTCCTGCAGGGAGGACGGAAACACGATGGACAACATCACTGCCATCACATTCACCACCACCACAATGATTATACCACAATGTACACACATTTTGAAAATTGAATAATTTTATCCTAAAACAGTACAGATATGTATGTAAGGTACGTACGTACGTATGTATGTACATACGCACCATATGTACATACTCACTGCATACGATACAGGGTTCACATCCACCAGGCAAGATTTGCATAACTGGTTTGGTACAGTTAAAGGTAACAATACGTAATTCCATTAGGCAACAAAAAGCAAAACTGGTTAACACTACCACTACCCATTCCATGTACCCCCACACTGTAAGTACGTACCCACACCAGACAAGGATGATTACCCCAGAGCAGCGACCCCACCCCACTGCTGCATCTCATCTCTGCTGCCTGTAATGTCATTACAGCGCCACCTGCTACAGGTCACCCTACACATATACCGCTACCCTAACACAGTGTCTACAATGACACTAAATGCACAGCCTCTCCCCCACTACATATGTATGTAAGTCCTATAATGCAGGGGCGTGTGTACACAATGCGTAAGCCAAGCATGCATTCGCTAACAACTTAGGTATGTAGGAAGAGAATGCACCACAAACCTTCATACACTGACAGATGTATGTACATACACTGACAGACATGTATACATACGTACATACACTGACAGACATGTATACATACATACATACACTGACAGACGTACGTACATACGTACACACACTGACAGACATGTACACATATGTACATACATACACTGACGGACATACGTACATACATACGTATTTACGTACATACACTGACAGACATGTACACATATGTACATACATACACTGACGGACATACGTACATACATACGTATTTACGTACATACACTGACAGACATGCATTCATATATACATACGTAAACTGACAGACATGTATACACACGTACATACACTGATAGACATACGTACGTACATACACAGAGAGTACTGTGGGGGTCTGACATGCATACTGGTATGAAATCCAAGTAAGGTGGTATGTACACGCGTATAGCACTGAATATATCTATGGGATGTGTTGTACGTGTGTGTGTGTGTCCGTTTTAAGGGAGTGCAGTTCTAGGAGATACATATGTATGTTGTCAGCACTCTGCTGATGTGCCTTCCCTTCTACTGGTGCGTACGTATATAGGCATGTGGGCAGTCACTGTGTCCTATGACGATGACGATGACGTCACATCAGAGTGTGGTGATACCTGCATAGAACCACTGACTAGAAAGAGGCCTTCAGACAGTGCCTAGGTTTGGGGTGAACTCATCAAGGAGACAATAGGATAGTTCACACCTGTGGATTGTAATGACCCGGTGACATCAGTGACTTCATAGAGAAAGCAAGTGGAAGTTAGAGGTGTGGGCATGTAGATTACAAGATGGGTCACTAGACACTGTTCCTAATCAACTCATATTCTGTTACTCCACATACTTGTACCATACATGGAGTGGCTGAGTTAGCAAGCATGACACAGTGGTCCATGCCACCACAGCCAAAGAGCCTCATTGTCAGAGGGTGCATCAACACTGACACTCACCAAAATGAGCTTGAAGATGGAGGGGGACAGTCCCTTTGCCACTTCCATCTCCCCTGAGCTGTTGGTGTGTGGGCTGAGTGAAGAGCCAAACATCCTACAGGGGAGGATGGAGATGGGGCGTATTGATATTCATTCTCTCCTCACAGTCACTGTCCGTCATACAGGACATGTACATGGTGCTCTTATCACACCACACCACACCGCACCACGCACACACAGGCTTCGTTTGTAAAACAAACACACGTGTCTGCGTTCGTACTCACCTGCCCAGCATTGTTTCCGGATGTTTCAGGAAGAGCGAAGGGCTGACCGTGAACCTCTTGCCCGCCACGTTCAGGGTCACTTTGTCCCCCGAAGGCGACGTCGATAGTTTGGAGGTGGGCGTTGCCTCTCCCTTGACGCTCCCTTCGCTCGAGTTGCCGCTCTCCGGCTCTGAATCTGCGTCCTGAAAGGCCCTCGAATGCCTCGGACTGTGCGAGGAGCCAGTACCATGGTGGGAGGGCGTCACGGGACGACGCGAGGAGGCTCCTGTTGGCAGTCGGGACATTGCTTCCCTGGGCACGCGGCGAATGCGTATGACAACAGACAGTGCTTTAGAGGACACCCCACAAGTAGCCGCGATGACGCAATGAAGGCGTGGTCCAAATTAATGACCGGGGGGTTTGTTCGAACATTCGACCATCATACCTTCTCAGTCAATATCTTTCTACACCCTGAGGCTTCCGAAAGGTGTGGGTAGTGTAACGTAGTCCTCGCCTCGCGCCGCCTAGAACACAGCGTCGCACACTAGCTACACGTCTACGGTCAGGCCATGGGACGCAAGTCACGGAAAACCAAGGCACATACTCCGAAAGTTTCCACTGGTGAGGCTGATGCAAAGCCTGAAGGTCACTCGGAATCACCAAATCTAGCTGTTACTTTCCAGCCAAAATGTGACCCACCTAGCTATACTGATATATATAGCTATAGGCTTGAAGCTTAATAGCTATGTGACTATGAAATAGAGTATTATTGTTATTGGTCTATGTCATGTGAGTTCATGCCCCTGAGGTAAATACATAGCTATGTAAGACAATATTGGAACATTTGGTTACGTAGGTGTTCATACAGTACAATGTTGAGTTGTTTGTAAATACTAACCCGTAATTACATAGCTGGAACATCTAGATGCTTTAGTCACCTAGCTACGTTTGGCTGCCTTCATCAGTAAACGATAACAGTGCAAGCACTACTGTGTAAGTGCAAGTGCAGACAGATGGCAAGAGGTCACGTATGGACTGTCAAAGTTCATAGCATCCCCGCATCAATTTACAGTGCAGGAGCTAGCATAGAGAGATGAAGATGTAGATTTGATGTACAGTAGCATATCTGTTAACGGTCACAATGTATACTCGGACACTCAATCTTCTCGACCGCAGAACAAATCAGCTCAAACCTAGCATGAATTTGTAGTATGGCAATACTAAGACAGATTATAGCAAAATAAGAAGAATCCGCTTCTGTCTTCCCTTGCAAGAAGACTTAAACTGCGCAATTAGAAATATCTATTATCCATCAACATATCTATTAACGGACATGGACTCCTGCTCCGGCTACCAGAAGCAAGTCTAGCAATCACTGATGTAGTTAATAGAGTTGAGACACCATTCATTATCACACTCACCAAGATTCGCAGCCTGGAATCGAACAGTTGAGGTACTAGAGTTCGTTTAATGGTACCACATTGAGTGACCAATTGTCGGCCACTGTTTTTGGCATTTCCACATGATAGTCTGAGCAGTTGACTAGCAAAGAGTACAGGAACAGCAGACTTTTTCTTTTTAAGACTTCTTTAGTATCTGTGGGCTATTTCTCTCTGGATAAGCCTATTCATACTGGTGTCAGTGTGAACTGTGGATGGGATGTAATCTGCGCCTCTAGAGAGGCCACACATTAGCCAGAATGCTTTCTGTGGTACTATTCAGGTATTCATGTGTGCATGCTATTGTGCAGACACACGTACAGAAGGACGAAAAGAATTATCTCTGATGTTCAACACACTACTCTTTAGCACTTCAAAATACAGGGCCGGCCTTCAACTTTGCAAGCTATTGTAATAATTCCGGTGGAAATGCCAAAAATGGTGGCCAATAATTGATCAGTCGATGTGGTACTATTAAAGAAACTCTAGTACCTCATCCATTACTCGGCTGCAATTCTTGGTGAGTGTGATAAGGAATGATGGCAGCCATGGATGTATTCGCTTCTTGTAGCCAGAGTAGGAGACCGTGTCCTTTAATAGATATTTATGGCTGATAATATACTATTTTCAAATTGCGCTTTTGAGCCCTCTCGTCAGAGAAGGCAGAAGGGGATTCTGCTTGTTTTGCTATAATTTTTGTTAGTATTGTTTGTACAACAAATTTGTGCTAAGCTTGAGCTGATTCATTCAGTGGTTGAGAAGATTAAGTGCCCAATAATACATTGTGGCCGATAATAGACACGCTGCTCTATGTATCTCCTACAGTGCATCCTGGTCAGTGGGCAGCCAGTGAGGCTTTGCGAATACACCATAAGGAGCTGATGAAGCTGCCATTGCAAGACCTTCTTCCGGAACTGTACAGTGATGGTCTCATTACTGAGGAGACTCAGGAAAGGATTGTGCACCCACGAGTTGTGTATATCAAGAGGGAGGCAAATCAACTCATCCTTCAGGATGTCAGGCAAGCAATTGGCAACCAGCCTGGACATTTGGACAGATTTCTTAAAAGCCTACAGACACTTCCAGTGGCAGAAGGTTTATCACAACGAATCAAAGGTACAAATGCGATGCCTGTTACATGTATATACAATGTACATGCACTGTTATATGCCTGTACACATGTACACATACGTACATATGGAAACTGTATGTTTAATTAGCATACAAATCATGTACACACACAACTATGAGACAGGTCATCCTATTATGCCACAGATACCTTTGCTGCAAATTGTACCCGCCTGCCTCCAACATCTGTGCATCAAGGTGGTCGCAGATTGAAGAGAATTCAATTCATCAATTGGGTATATCGTGCAGGTAATGTGCATATGTGTACGTACATCATATGAGCACTGTTTATAGTGTGGCAAATATGTATTAGTCATCCCATAACTGCTGAGTGGTTTTAAGGCAAGTAATTGTGATATGTGTTCACTTCCTATTTGAAATGTATGTATTATGTAGCTAAATTATATTACTTATTTCCCCGTTGCTAGGTGGTTGCTATTGTGTACTCATAAATGTGCTAAATCCCCTCACAGGTGTGAGGAATGTTAGAGCCAGTTGTTAGCGTTGGTAGTTGATAAATGGTCAATTGCTGACAATTATATCTGGATATAAGCATTGGTAGTTGATGTATGATCAAATGCTGCCACTTATATCTAGATATAAGTTGGTACGTAGTTAATAATCAATTTGTTCACTCAATTAGCAGTGTTGCAGATTCAATTGCCAAAGGTCACGATACAGAAACCAAAGCACTATAATGAGCACAGCAAAAGTCAGCATAATGGCACAATGCAACACAATGCAAAGGAAGTCAACAGTGCTTGTTGCCTGATGAAGCCATACATCAAAGCAAACAACCATGGGTAAACCTGGGACAGCACGTACTGAGGGTTAGTTATCACCCTGCAGCGTTAGTTATCACCCTGTGGGGTTAGTAATCATCCTGTGGGGTCAGTTACCGACTGCTGCTTTACAAAATAGGCTCTTAATTAGCTGCACCAATCACCTATTCGGAACATTCTGTATTTCAAATGGTTGTCTTTGTTTGATATCCTGCTTGAAGGTCTTCGAAATCGTCAAATCGTCATTTGTTACGGTGAAGTCAAACCTAGACGACTTTGCAGGACCCGAACAGGCGTTCTTCGCGAAGTGCTTCGCCAATTCACTTGTCTACGGGATGGAATAAAGTATTTGCAAATAGCTATAGCAATGTTCGGGTAGTTCGTTCGATAACTTGATTCGACGGGCGAAGTTTGAGCTACGCGCTAGTCCATTCGAATTGCAACAAGCTAGTTATAACATGGCCCCTCGGGCGCTTGGCTGATTTATTGCCCTCGTGACCATGTTATAACTATTACTTAGAAGTCATTGATGAAAGTCTCCCAATCAATATCATGTGCTGGTGCTGTCCTCAAGGTTGTCAAAAGTAATAGTAGGCAGGGCGATAGCAGGAAGTGGTGCAGAGTGAGAACTGTACCCGTGATAAATGACAACGGTGCACCCACCAAAATTCATACGATATAGTTCTGTCTGGAAGAGATGGGTCATTCGTCAAACGGTCATGGGTAACCTGGATGGCTTGGGAGGTTGGCACACGGGTGAAAAGAGACACGACATCGAAAGACACTAACACTTCTGAGCCAGGCAAATTTTCTGGGTGGTGATGAACTGAACAAATTGCTGTGAGTTCCTCACGTGGGAGTCAGAAAGGCCGACAATTGGTGACAGCAGGAGGCAAGAAACTTGGACAGTGCATACGTGAGTGAGGACACAAAGGATACAATTGGGTGGAAAGGGACATCAGGCTTATGGACCTTGAGCAACCCATAGAGACGTGGGACACCAGCAGCTACGAAGGTGGTAGTAGGTCTTGCCAGAAAGGTGGCTTTCTCGTTGCAGTCTCAGCAAAACACTGTTCATCCTGTTCTCTAAGGAGGTGGTTGGGTCCTTTGCCATGAGCTGGTAGGTGTCTCGGTCTGCCAGCATCGTCAACATGTGTGGAGCTTGTAGAGTTGGTTGCATGATAGGCTTTGGCCAAGTGTAGGACACACTGCAAGTAGTATTGGTCTTCTGAGTCTTGATGCTGGAATTCTTGCAGGTTTCTTCATTGTCAGCTGTGAGGATCTGACAAACTGCTCTTTGCTGTTCAGTGGTGGTATGTTCATATTGTCCATGAGCGTTGTCCAGTCCTCTGCAGGCGGATCAGCTTCTCAGGTACTCCTGCATGAAAATATATGAAGCTCCTGTTGCACGCAAGCTGTGGTTGGTTTTATGACCAGAAATATCTGCTGCTGCACACGTCTCTACCATCTTTCCTATGGGTACAATTGAAAACCATGGGTTGTCAGGTTTCTTTGGAATGTCCTTTACAGCTGCATCTGTCGGCAGTTTGCTTAAATACATGTCAAGGATTTTCATGTGGCACCAATTTCCAGAAACAGAATAAATGGGGACTACTTTATTGCTCACTCGCATCTGGGTCAATCCGCCACTTTGATTGTTGGAACAATTTTCTGTGTGTACATATTGGTCTGGCTTAGTGTGTCTCTTCATCTGGCTAAGCTTAAGATTCCTGTGCTCCTCACCTCCCCTTTGGCACAGGTTCTTGCCATTCAAAAAGAGCACTGCACGTGACAATGCCTTTGAACTGTCTATTCTCAATATGCCAGGATCCCATAGGTTGTTTTCATCCTAGTTTGTGAAGATTTCTGCTGACATCTCTTCAGAGTGAACACCACTTTGCCTCAATTGTCCAAACACGTTATCAACAGCATTGTGTGATGGCTGGAACCTGGGGTCATGGACATCCATGAAGTTGGGTGCATTCAGCTCCAGGGTACGGCAATGTCGCAGTAGGCCTGTGAGTAGGCTCTACAACATTTTCGGAGGGTACTTGTGCCCATCCTGCTTTCTGGTTTCTGCAACGTACAGCATTAGTCATTTGCAAAGGACCGCAGTATCGGTAGTCTCCAGGATGTCATCTGGAACACATTTCCCAGAATCACCAGCAAAGCATTTGTTCCCGCCCTGCTTTCACGCATTGAAATTGCTTAGCGCCCATTTAATAGTTGCAGCAGTGTTCTTTGGGACGTACTTTCTGCTGAGGTCATTCCATTGCTCCTCACCGATAAAATCCTATTGATCTAGTTCTTTTCTGTTCAACTACAATGATTTACAGTTCTTTTATGCTGGGTCTAAGTTTTCTTTTTGTGGTCCGAGTCACTGCTACTTGTGGTCCAGTCACCCATCCCCAAACGGTAGCGTTCGTGTGTTTCTTTTGATCACTTCTGTAGAATATTCCGTAGAATGGACGCTGCAGGCTTTCCAAAGCTACCCCTAGCAACGAGAAATAAATCAATTATGACACCTCAAGTCGGGATATGGCTGATTGATAAGCACTCAAGACTGTGAAGTTCAGCTGGCAGGACCCCCCTACTCTATGGACTCCCCAAAGTCCACAAGCCAGATGTACCACTCCACCCCATTGTGTCCTTTGTGTCATCCCCCACCTACCATCTGTCCATGTTCCTGGTGAACCTGCTACAACCGGTGGCGGATAAAACCAGCTCCCACGTGAAGAATTCTGGGGAATTTGTGGACTTCATCAAGTCACAGACGCTGACCAGTGATGAGACCATGGTGTCCTTTGATGTGGTCTCTCTGTTCACTTGTGTCCCAACGGATCTTGCTGTCCGAGTGGCCTGATGCAGGCTGGAAAATGATGCCTCCCTCCCAGAGCGCACCAGCCTGAGCATGGACGACACTGTTGACCTCTTGACTCTGTGCCTAGATGCCATCTTTTTTTATCCTTCAGGGGAAAGGTTTACCGGCAGGTGCACGGAACCGCGATGGGGTCCCCAGTGTCTGTGGTTGTTGCTAATCTGGTGATTGAGGACGTGGAAGAGAGAGCCCTGGAGAGTTTCCACAGCCCCCCACGCTTCTGGAAGCGCTGTGTTGATGACACCATCACAGCCCTTCCCAGGAAGCTCATTGCCCCGTTTCTGGACCACGTCAATGACATTAAACCATCCATCAGGTTCACAAAGGAAGAGGAAAGTGACAGACACCTGGCATTCCTCGATGTGCTACTGTGCAGAAAAGATGATGGCACGATCAGCACTTCTGTCTACCGCAAAGCCACACACACCAACCAGTACCTGTCCTTCAGGTCCAACCATCCAACGGGCACACAAGGTGGCAGTCGTCAAAACTTTGAGGATCAGAGCAGACAACCTGTCCTCCTCTGGTGCGGAGCAGACAGAGGAAGAAAAGCAGGTCACAGATGCACTGATAGGCAATGGCTACCTGTCTGACTTCATCCGCAAGCACACCATCCCCAGCAGAAGGAGAGAGAAAGTAGAGAACGAGAGACCAAAGACAACCCTCACACTGCCCTACATCAGTGGTCTGTCTGAAGCAATCAGACGCATCCTGAACCCTCTGGAGGTGAAGGTAGTGTTCTGCCCTCTGCGAAATCTCAGCCAGATGCTGGTATACCCGAAGGATCCAGCCACAGCAGAAGAGCGCAAAGGAGTCATTTACTCTATCCCTTGTCAGGGATTCACTCCATACTAATGATACTGTAAACCATCTACAAGATGTCACACCTCACGGTAGATCGTCCAGAATCCTGGACCTACTGTGGCTTCTCACAGAATCTAGTGTAGCTTGATTGCACAAACGTGTACATTGGTCAGACGGGGAGGTGCCTCAAGCAGCGTCTTAGCGAACACCGCCGTGCACTGAGGAATGGGGGCGCACGTGTTCACAACTGGGCATGCAGTAGACCTCAGCCAGTCTAAGGTACTGGACCATCATCAGCACACCACCACCCGCTGCATGCTGGAGAGCTGGCACATCCAGCGGAGCCAGACTGTCCTGAACAGGGAGCGGGGAACCTTACCGGAAGTCTACACAGCACTCCTAGACTGACTGATGGGCACGTTACCTACATACACTGGTATTTCGGATCTGTTTGTTTACTTGCATTGCATTGGTTTTTGTAAGGCTAGTAAATAGCTTGACCTCAACCCTGGTGATTTCAATATTTTGTTTTATATTTTTAATTATATTCATACATTCCATCACCACTGTCACATCATCACCTGTCACAACACCTTATTTATACAGTCTGAGTGTTTTGCTTTAGCCATTCACTGATGAAGGTGGCTGTACAGTCACCGAAACGTCTGAATTTTCATGAGAATTGGCTAGTGCGTACAAGGTGACTATGACTCATTTACCTAGCCACTCAGGCCTTTACAAACATATAAGCTATATTATATGCAACCAAAGCTTGCTACATATTATTATGATGATTCTTCTCTATTTTGCTTTGTAGGTATGCTTGCTGGATTAATTGCCATCCTGTGCATCTTTGCTTACACTTTTTGGGGTTATTTCCCACAAGTCGCTGAACTGCAAAGGACAGGACTCCCTCAGGAGCCTGATTACTTTGTCAACAGAGAGCAAGAACAGGATAAGATAATGCAGAGCATCATTGGTAGTATTTCGCATCGTTCTCGTATTATTACCATTACAGGTTCCCCAGGATATGGTAAAACCACATTAGCCAATGTGTGTGGTCATAGACTTGTGTCACAAGGAATACCAGTTCGCTATGTGGACTTGCAACATGTGTGCACAATCCAAGGTATTATTGTTAAGATCTTGTATGCAGTAGGCTCAACTGTCAGTCACCCAAGCAAGGAGCAGTTCAGCCGGTGGGCAGCACACAGACATAATGGTATGATGGTGCTTGTGTTGGACAATGTAGACTGTTTCACTCTGTCTGGTGAAGGACTCAAAAAAGAGTTTAGTGACCTAATCAAGGACTTCATTGTAAACCCTTCACATGCCATTTATGTTATTCTAACTACCCAGTATCAGCTTGGCTACATAGATAAATTCCAGCTAATTGCTCTGGAAAGGTTATCTGAAGCCCATGCCAAGGAACTTCTCCTCTGCCGAAACCCTTCCTTGTCATCCAATGTAACAACTACCCTTGCCAATGCCACTGACGGCAATCCTCTTGCTTTGCAAATTTTGTCTGCGTTGTTACGTATGCCAAATGCGCCTCCAGTTTCAACACTTATGAAGCAGATGCAGTATGATCCTGTCGAGGCCCTGAGCCCTGACACTGTACATGAAAAACTCAATCTTGTTTTCAAGGTAGCCATTGGCTACCTGTCTGATGCTGATCACCAGTGCTTTCTAGCTGTCTGCCAGTTTCCTGGCTCTTTTGATGAAGAATTGGCATTAGCGGTTCTGCCTTACCTTGTCAATGAAACTGCTTCCACATGCCTTCGGCATTTGCTAGCTCGTTCACTGCTTGAGTATAACAGAAACACTAGAAGATACAATGTGCTCCCTTTACTCAAAACATTTGTCATTAGTACGTCACAGCAATATGGCGTAATGGCAAGACAGTACTTCCTAATGTATGTTCAACACCTGTTGCAAACTGCCATGAGGAAACAATCTCTATCTGAAGTGCATCTTCACAACTATCTGAAGGCTAACTACTTGGGAATAGAATATCTGATTTAAGGATATGTAAAGTGGAGTGATAGTGTATCAGATTTCCATACCAACATGGATTTTCTTCAATTTTCTGTGGCTACCTTTAATATCCTTCCTCTTCTGTTACCTATCAATGATGTGGAACGATTTTGGTTCTCAGTCCAGAACTTGACATGGAACATCACCTGTGAAGGCTTTGAAGGGCACTGTCATGAATATTTAGAAACAGCCTTTGAATATGAATCATTACTTGCTGACTACATGTTAAGCACTGGCAGAAATGATACAGTAGTGGCAGCGAGACTATTGGGTCGTGCTCAAAACACTGTGCCAGTTGGCCATCTTCAATTTCTAATTGATTCAAAGTGTGTTAAAACAGCCACTTTACTCCGGTACCTGGGATATGTAGCCAACTGTAGTCACAATGAAGCCATGCATCAGAGCATAATAAAAGCAATTATGAGTCTTGCCTCAAGTGTGAATTACTCTTCCACAGATGCAGATTACACTATTGGTGTGATTTATTTTGAGTTGAATGAGTATAAACTTGCTGTTGAATTTCTAAACCGATCATTGACCAACAACCCAAGAATTGGGCTTTTGAATGCTGCCAAGGCAATGGTGTTAGCTTTACAAAGAAGTGGCCAACATGAATTAGTGGTGGAAACAGTAGCTAGTTTAGCACACTCTTTACTGTTCCAAATCAGATTGGAACTTCGTGAATTTCAAAGGCAATTATTCCATCAACTTTGTGATACCAATTTTAATCCTGATGAACATGTTGGTGCTGTTACAGAATTGCTGAATAGACTGGCAGACTATCATTTCACTGCTGTGGATCTTTTTATAACTGTGAACGATACTGTGCGTTCATTGCTCTTTTTGAACAGTGTGTTTACTGTACTCAATTTTTCCGTATCTATTCCAACAACTGATTACAGCAACCTCTGCCTTGGTGAGGCAGGAACAGATCCTTTGTCACACCTGCAATTCCTGACTTCAAATCCAAAGATGCTTGAAAGATGTTTGGAAAGTAAACATAACTCTACTAGACGTGTACTGGTGTATGTTCAGTATCTTCTGTCTCGAAGTAGAATTCATTGTGACATTGCAAGAGCCCAGATGAAAATTATAAGTAATATAAATGTTTATACCGAAGCAAATAATCTCTCCAGACATTTTACTGAAACTTTCAGTCTTTTAGTGGACATCGAACATTTCTTGAAGGAAATGCATGTATGTAAGATTATGACTACAGATTCTGTTGAGTGTCGGATGGTTAGAAGCCAGGTGCGATTGTTGTGGCAACTGCAATATGAACTTGCTGATGTCCTGGCAATGTTTTCAGGCCACTTTGGTATGCTTGAACAAGCAAAGGAATATGCTGAAATTGCTTTAGGAAAACTTCCGAAGTCTTCAGTTAAGAATAAATGGAAAGTAATGGTTGACTTAAAACTCAATCTGGTAAAGATTGAGTTCTCTCTTGGCAACTATTGGAATGCAATGTACATCCTAAAAAACTGCTCGTTGACCATTGACAATCACATGCTAAAAGATGTGTACAAAGCCAGTCAGCCTAGTTCTACATGGCAGAGTCATGATCTCTCACTTCGATTTCCAGATGGCCACTTTTCTGCCATAGTGTACCATTTTAACCATGTTTTCAATACTTCAAAGGTGCTGTCTGCAGTGGTGTCAGGTACGGTTGGCCTCGTCAGAAATGCAGGCATCGGGATCACAATGAGCCATCTTCTTTTTATAGGCATTGTGACTGCACTGTGGTCATTTGCCTTCACAGTTCTATTCATACTTGGGTCGGCATTGTACCTTGCTAAGTGTGTTTGCTCGTGTTCTACCAACAGACGTGAGAGTTGGGACAAGTTTAGGCTGTATTTCTTCAAGCTTACCATTGTGATGTGTGCATTTTCACATGTTGTAATTTTTCACTCTTATATTTTGCATTTCCACACCACTGTTCTCCTCACCTATCTCAACTATATGTGAGTGAGTGAAACTAAACTCGTTCTCCTAGCTGTATGTATGTATGTACCTTTACTTTGTGTATAAGTTTTTCATTACACTTGCAGCACCATCTTATATGTACATATATAGTTACATATAATAATTATCTATTTATACCATGTACATTATCTGCATGTGCATCTCCTTTGAGTGCATGTGCATTATCTGCATGCGTATTATTAGCATACAAAGTATAATCCTATCTATTAAGGGGAGTAAAAATGTTTCCACCAAAACCAGTAGAGATGTAGGGATGGTGTCCCGGTACTATCAAGTAACTGCATTGAAAAATTACCTGGTGGAAAAGTATAGGAGCAAGGAGGGGTATGCCATGCATGACATTCTAACAACCCAGGTCAACCAAGAACAAGTATTTCGAGTTAAAAAACTCGTGGGGCTACCGCCCAACTCGAACTACTTGCTCTAGCTCTCAATTGCTGGTTAGGATAGTTGTGCACTAGGGCCATGTCATGAAAGTTTATTAGTGCATGCAATCAAATATATATACAAGCACACAGTACCAGCATTCACACATGCAGGTTTGCACAGGACTGGCACACTGTGCACAATTAAAACATGTTTAATTTGTTTGAACCTTAAAAAAGTTTAATAGCTTCACCAACAGGCAGTGCAAACACACACGAGAAAAACACACGGGTCACAGAAGCATAAATGCGCCGTATCATGTTTTTGTCCTGGCAGAAGGCATTCGTTCGAGTGCAACACAGCGCGCCAGTGCTGAATACGATTCCAGTGTGTGCCACGTATTCCTACACTAGAGACAGTCGGATAACCTTAGCGTAGACGATTCACGGTCTTCGCCAAGCTTGTCGTTGCTCCTGTCAATCATCCTCGGCAGCGTGGTGAAGAAACAACTAGTCTACAAGTCACAGCGAAGACGATGACAACAATATTGTGCGCTCACCGAGTTCAGCGTCGCTCTTGTCCTTCGCCTAAGGCAGTAATTCGCGTAACATTTGAGCTTTTATGCCGTAGAACACAATTCCGTAGGCAAGAACAGAACCAACGGCGACCTGGCGACGTTCGAAGTCTTTTCCGTGCGTCTCCCCTTCACGAACGCTAAGAAAATGGCCGCCTATATAAATGTTTCTCCCGCAATACTTCGCCTGTACTTTCCATATGAATTTCAGTGTAACAATACAACCGTAGCTTCACGTATTATATATATATACCGACATATATATATAATATATATATCTTACCGTAACATGAAGCCATACAACAAAATCGCAAAATGAAAACAATATAGGGGCTGCCGTCTTGGACGTTTTCTATGTCCTGGTGTGCTTTCGCGTGAAAGAACGGGTATCATTGTCTTCTGTGTATTGCGCACTTTAGTCTCAACTGTTCTATTCGCCCAGTTTCCACTCTGTAGAATGCTAGTACTGGTTTTCCGATGTATTACCGTATGCAAAAATCACCACCCTCCTTACGTAGACAGCACTGCTTTGGATGAAGTGCACGTGTCCAGGTGTGAAATTTTGAGTGACAGGATGAGAGGGGTACACAATTTCCTGCTGACAAAGAAACACATGTAATTGTTATGTTTCCTCTAGGAAAAGGGCAGTTTCAGTAAATGAATGTTATCGTGCCGTGCATGGCCCTGAGCTTACCAAGGGGCAAGACCACGCCCACGTGCACTCAATTACAGACTTCTCTAATTAGCACAAGCAATACAGTACAGTACGATGTCCTGGATGTGGTGGCACACAGTGGCTGAGGTAGCTTGACTGGGGATTGAGTATTCAAATTTTTCTCTCTTCTCTTCTCTCAGCAGTTTAATTACCGATTGGCAAGGGGGCTTAATTCTCAAGTTGTGACCTACCCATAATCATTTAACTTAATTAATGAACCCCAGCTGTGCAAGGCCAAATTATGATTTGATCACCTCTGTCATCTGAAGTAAAGTGCAGGTCTTGAAAGTGAAATTAATTAATAACCTTCTTAAAGTGGCTGGAGTGTTATATAAATGTTGTGTATAATGACTGCATGGCCAACACTTCCTCCTGTGCACTGCAGCTGAAGCTGTCAGGTGACCTGTAAGCTGTATATAGTTATCTGCCAGCATTACTGCTGCAAGATGTAGTGTGTACGTATTTATAATATTCAAGTTGCACTAGCTATATATGTAAGTATGAAGGCGTGTATATTTATATTACTATACTATGTAATATATTTCTGAATGCAGACGTGTCTATTTAGTCGTTCCGATCAAAGAATTCTTCAGTTGCAGCTGAATCATTGTAAGTACTGAGTTATTGTGTTATATATATATTCCTTTGCTCCTTGGAAGGGAAAGAAAGTTGCCAGTATATATATAATTATAATTATGTGCTAGATGAATCTTTCTTATAATTAATCTTATGTGCTTGTATTATTTTTGTTAGTTGATTAGTATCAGACAGCACAGTAGTTCTGTCTATGTAGGGATGGCAGTGGTGTTTTACACTAGTACTAGTATTAGCAAAGGTCCGGTATACTGGTGTATTTGTGTGACAACAGCTCATTAAACCAAGAGCTGGCATATATTGCCCACACAGAGATGGTGCAAAATTACCAACCATGATGATGTGTGTTATAGTGGCATGCATGTATATATATGCAATAATAATTATGTGTAATTATAGCACTATAATTGTACATATCATAAAATATATAATATATATCTCACAGGTTTAGACATAGTTAATTTAATAAAAATATGTATATGTATATGTAAGAATAATGGATAATAATAAACTGAATGCTAATGTCCATTGTTTTATATATAGCTATTGTATTAATTAATCCTGCACACAGAGTCAATGAAGAATGACAGCCTATTTGCTTGCTGTTACCTTTGTTACGGCCTTGATTGGGACTCAGTTCTGTGGATCTATGGCAAACATCAACTTGGACAGTTTCGCTGTTGGAGACTGTGTTGAAGTTTACTACACTGCACCCACGGTTAGAGCCACAATCAATCTAGTGTCGGAGAAAGGTGATCTAGTGCTTCATTGTGCCTATCGTGTGAAGTATTCATCCCAGCGAAACACTGTGCTCCTCAACACCAAACTAGCAGGAAACGCTTGGAACCCAAGGACTAGAGTGCTAGTGACTGGAGTCAAGAGTACACCTGGAACAACTTTGGAGTTTGTGCTTTGCCCCATAGCAACCAATAAAGTCTCTGTTACTTTGAATGGCAAACTCCTGGCAAACTATACCAACAAACAAATTGACATTGCCACTGTAAGTCATGTGACGTTCAACAACTATGAAGGTGATGCTGAACTGGAGGAAATGTGTGTAAGTTATACTTAGCCTTCCCATCTCATTATTCATACAATACAGCTTACTTTAATTTGGAATTGTAACTGTAGCTAACATAATTTAATGGGACAATTGTTTAGAGTGCTCTTAGCTTAGACAGATCTCTATCATCATAATCTGATGTTAAAACAATGTTGTTTGAGTTGATTCATATTACTGCAATTATTGCTGCAGGAAGTACAGTCAAATGCAGTCAATACTTGATACTATTACTTACGATAATATGCTACACTGTAGTAGTTATGGAGGCAACTTTCACGCATACGTATATTGATTCGTATAATACCTATAGTGTATACCTATAATGAAAGTATGCATATGTACAATCCTACATTATTCACAATAATATACATTAATTACATGCATGCACAAGCCATTAATGTAGACAGGAACACAGATGTATAAAGCAATTCCTATGTAGCTATATAGTTACTATGTTAAATTAAAGTAACTTGCATCTATATGGCAATATAGATAAAATTAAACTCAATTTTCATCATTAAAAAATGAATCCGGAGTACATTCCACACAGAGAAGAGTAGACAGTTCATGGATGGTACACAATTTCTAGTTCAAGGAACATGGATCGACTATATACGTATATTTTTAGCTATATTTACTTTCCATCTGAAAAGCAATTGTAGTGCATGGTGTAACCTATGTTATACATATATAGTGTTTGGGTATTATGATTACATATAGGATTATGTATAATATGCTATAGAGCAGTCTTGCATCTTGTGAAACCTGATTTGCCTCACCATGGCGCAAGGCACCAGCACCATGCAGGCCTTCTCATCTATGTAGTTTTCCCATGTGCATTATATATACGTATGTATAAATGCAAAATATAATTACTCAGCCTTGGCTTTGCTTCAGCCTCATATTACATTTTGGCTAGCATCTTTGTCTCTGTGCTATAACCTACACGTATCGATCGATTTGTTGTGCTAGCCAGAACACTGAAACAGTAATTCAGACGTTTCGGCAACCTACGGCTGCCTTCATCAGTGAATAATTGACAATTACAGGCACGCATGTAAAAATACAAAAGGGCAGTCAGACGATTTTTATTTTTACATGCGTGCCTATAAATGTCAATTATTCACTGATGAAGGCAGCCGTAGGTTGCCGAAACGTCTGAATTACTGTTTCAGTGTTCTGGCTAGCGCAACGAATCGATTGTGAGTCTTCCTAGCCACTCAGGTCTATATCGTAACCTACACTATACCTAACTGCAACCAATGGACCACAGGGACATTAGCCTCCAGTTAAATATATAATAATAGATGACCCATTAGCCATGGCCATAGTCACTATAATATTCACCAACATCCATGCAATATGCTGGGGGGGGATGCTGGTATATATATTATAGTGATCTTACCATTGTCCTATAGTCTGGCTAGTTAGACCATCCCATTATTATATCTGATCTCCAGGCACTTCCCTTCTCTTCTTTGGGCGTTTAAGTGGGACAGTCCAGCTAGCCAGACTAGCTAACATTTGCATTTGTTCATATATATGATATGCATATCCCTCCATTGTGGATGCAGGAGTGTGGGTGTAACATTTTGCTTCTCATGTAGCTATAGTATTATACCAAGCTAAGACTGTGTAAGACTGCATCTCCATTAGTAATCCCTATACTCCAGCCACAGTGTATAGTCTCAACACATAGGCTGCAGTTAGGAGCTTCTGTGATATCGCTTCGTGCCCTCGTGGGTCATGCTTATAAATCAGCCGTATCCCTCTGGAGGTGTTATAACTGTTAAGCGGGTGAGAAGTGCGCTTGCCCCTAGTTATAAATACGGGTGTATCCACCGACTACATATGTTTGTGGCTGACGACTGTATGGGCGTGGCGTGGTCTGTGAACCAAATCAATCATGGGGAGGAGGTCAAGAGGACTAAAAGAACCTTCCAGGAAGGGACGCATTGGAGTAGCTAAGGCGGAGATTGACTTAACCAAGCCTACAGTAACTAAGGAACAAAGTGGAACAGTAGTTTTCCCAACTGGTGAGATTGATCAGCATGTTAATCCGGATTAAACTGTCCATGTGAACGCAACTACATCCTGATTTGATCTGGATTCGACCCACTTCTAATCTGGATTAACGGTCCGTATGAAAGGGGTTTTAGCTTGTCAGGAAGGGTCTGCTACGCCTGACTAGCTTCAGCTACAGCAAAGATAGACAGATCTCATGCGTGGAATCATCTGAAACATATTTTTGCCATCAGATCCTTATCTTGCTTGCACTATACCAAGGTAGTAATGGCAACTGTGCCTGACTGAGCTCAGCTGTGTATTTAGATAGCTAGATTTAGATCAGTCTCATGAGTCAGAGTTTGCAGACGTCACCCATCCTCTGGAGTTTATAATTGTGAACTCTTTCTCTCTACTCCAGCTGAAGAATCTAAGCATGCTGCTGTGAGTACTGTTCGCCGCATTTATGATAATCTCATCCAGCTGCCTTTGAAGGAGAAGGTGCCATCATTATATATAGCTGCTTTTTGATCACTAAAACTTACTTGGAGCGAGTGGGCAAGTCTTGTCACATTCATGAGGTGAAGAACAGATTCATCCTCCAGGATGTGAGAGGATGTTGCAGGGATGGCAGCTTATTCCCATTCTACTAGTGTTGGCTCTTCTAATACTAGCTGTGTTATGCCTAACTGCGCGTGCTCAACAAATAAGCAATCGAAAATCTGCAGAGTGGCTCAAAGACATAGTTGAATGTACAGTTGATAGTTACCACCAGATACAGGTTTAATATTGTAGATGACTTTGAAGAGATCCATGTATACCCTCTGGACACTCCACAGGCTATAAAGTTGCTCAAAGACTTAATCTTTGCTGTCAATTTAGATCTGCATGTCTCTGGTATGGAAGAGATGAATTGCCAGCTATCATTCTCATAGGACCAGGATGTTGTGAGAGGACGTTGCAGGGTTGGCGTCTTATTCCCATTCTCATAACAGTGGTTCTTGCTATAATAGCTGTTTCATTTGTAGCTGCTCAAGTAATAAATGAAAGAGTTGCAGAGTGGCAAGTAAGACTTCCACCTATTCCTACCGCTTTCACTGGCAGAGAGAAAGAAATTCAGCTCGTTCTTGATTTTGTATATACATAAAGAGCGTATCAGTATTATCTTGAATACTGGCGGCCCTGCTTATGGCAAGTCTAGTTTGGCTATTGTTTGTGCTCATAGATTAATGGCACTTAGAATGCAAGTGTATTATGTGCCTCTATCTGAGGTAAACACTATTGAGACATTCATAATGGCATTCATGCATTTAGTGGCAGTGAAAAGTACTGAGGAAGTGCCTCAAAAGTAATTAAGAGCTTTTCCACTGGGCATCTTCACTTAAAATAAGAACTGTTTTAGTTCTAGACAATGTACGTAGACCACTTGACACTGAATGAAAAGCTTAGAAATACATTTCTTAAAGACATAATTGCTGAGAATGAGAATGTACAGTTGGTAGCTATGGTTTAATATTGCTGATGACTTTGAAGAGATAGATCCATATATACCCTCTGGACACTCCACAGGCTATAAACTTGCTCATAGACTCAATCCTTGCTGCAAGGAGTGCAGATCAAGATGAGAACATGGATTTTGAAGTCATTGTAAACATAATTGGTCCTTTGATCCACAAAGCTAGAGATGCCATTATCACTGCGACAACAGGTGATGCAAACTGCTTGGAGCACCTTGTAGATATGTCCTTGGTGGAGTACAGCTATTTGGCTAAGCGCTACACGATGCACTCACTCCTTCATGCCTTTGCAAAAGGTTGTGTATCTACAAAGTACCCTAAACATAGGTATTATTGGCTCTTTACCAAGCACTATATGCATCTCCTGAGTAACTATGTAACGGAAGCAAGAGCAGGTGGAAATGTTAGTGTTGTCTACACCACCATTGCACAAGACTACCATAACATACTGCATGTTTTGCGATTATATGGGAATGGAAAAATCGACCATTCAGTGAGTGATGTATTAGCTTTTGCTCTTGACATGTTCAACATCATGCAGCCTAGATTTCCATGAGAGGCTTGTGGTGGACATCCCTGCTGCACCCCATCCTTGGAGCTGACTTCCTGGGCCATTTCAACCTGTTACTGGACGCCTCCCGCCGTCGTCTGGTTGACAATGTCACTCAGCTGCAGGTCCATGGCATCTCAACCCAGGAATCCTCGCCCAGTCCATTGGTGCCTCGCCCGACCACCGCCAACA
Source organism: Aplysina aerophoba (assembly GCA_949841015.1). Classification (NCBI taxonomy): domain Eukaryota; kingdom Metazoa; phylum Porifera; class Demospongiae; order Verongiida; family Aplysinidae; genus Aplysina; species Aplysina aerophoba. The sequence goes on from OX465054.1 coordinate 3,372,530, forward strand.
CCTTCACTACCCTCCTAGCAGACTTCCCCCCCTTGCTCCGCCCATCCCGTCCGGGTCACCAAATATGACGGAGCATGCCTGAAACACTCTATCTGGCATATACGTACGTGTCTGTAGTGTGACTTGTACTTGCATGAGCGTTTGTGCATGATGTAATTGCATGGTTTCACATTATTATATCCTGTATTTTGCAATTATTGCATGAATTTACTTCCGCATTTGTAGCTCACATCACCTTCATGTCACGTGACCCTTTAGTGTGCGCTGAGCGCTTACAAACCTTACAATTCCTTCTTTTGTTTCTTTGTTCACATGCACCTTATATACGCTTGTAATATTCATTCATTCTCTCTTGCACGTATATGCCAGATAGAGTGTTTTAGGCACGCTCCGTCATAGGCTCTGGCAGATTGGTGGACAAGGATACTGGAAAAAAACCTGCCGTGTAGCCACACATGATTTGGACTCTTTTGAGGCCTTTATACCCAAGTTTGTTGAGCTCAGTATGAAGTTTGGAAGTTATTGCTGCTTTACAACCAGACCTTGTCTGCAAAGCATTGTGTAGTGTTTCCGGATGTCCCAGGAAGAGCGAAGGGCCGCGAACCGCGAACCTTTTGCCCCCCACGGCGACGTCGATAGTTTGGAGGAGGGCATTGCCTCCCCCCTTGACCCTCTCTTGACTCGAGTTGCCACTCTTTAACTCAGAGTCCGCGTCCTGAAAGGCCCTCGAATGCCTTGGGCTGTGCGAGGATCCAGTACTATGGTGGGAGGGCGTCACGGGACGACGCGAGGAGGCTCCTGTTGGCAGTCGGGCATTGCTTCCCTGGGTACACGGGGAGTGCGTATGACAACAGACAGTGCTTAGAGGACACCCCACAAGTAGCTGCGATGACGTAATGAAGGCGTGGTCCATCGAATGGCCTTTGTGTAAGTAGGCCGCCTGGATCACACAACTACTGTCAGACCATGGGGCGCAAGTCACGGAAAACCAAGGCACCTACTCAGAAAGTTTCCACAGGTGAGGCTGACAGAAAGCCTGAGATTCACTCGGAATCACCGAATCCAGCTGATACTTTTCAGCCAAAATGTGAGTTGTTTAGCGAGCTAGCTATACTATAGCTAGCGAAGTTTGAAATTCAATATGTGACCATAAAGTAGAGTATTGTTTGTATTGGCCCAATGAAGTAGGGTATTGTAAGTAGCTAATTGTCTACGCCATGAGAGTTAATATATACCACTAAGGGAACTTTGGGGGATGAAGTCTCATGACATATGGATCGTGGGAATAGATTTCAGAAGGTGTAGCTAGCTAGTGAGAATAAGTGGATAATAGGTACATACGTAGGACAATAGTAGTAGATCATTTAGTTATTTGGTTACGTAGCTAGGTGTTCATGTAGTACAACATTGATGAGTTGTTTGTAAACACTAGCCCACAATTACACAGCTGGAATAACTAGATGCGTTTCAGCAACCTATGTACGTACCTTTGGCTGCCTTCATCAGTAACAATATGGACTGTCAGAGTTCCTAGCATCCCTGCATCTATTTACAGTGCAGCTACATATATAGCATAGAGTGTTGAAGATGTACATTACATGTATCTATCTCCTACAGTGCATCATGGTCAGTGGGCAGCCACTGAGGCTTTGCGAATACACCATAAGGAGCTGATGAAGCTGCCATTGCAAGACCTTCTTCCGGAACTGTACAGTGATGGTCTCATTACTGAGGAGACTCAGGAAAGGATTGTGCACCCACGAGCTCCGTATATCAAGAGGGAGGCAAATCAACTCATCCTTCAGGATGTCAGGCAAGCAGTTGGCAACCAGCCTGGACATTTGGACAGATTTCTTAAAAGCCTACAGACACTTCAAGTGGCAGAAGCTTTATCACAACGAGTCAAAGGTACATATGTATGCTATTTTCAAGTACATGCACAGATATGTAAATGTTGCTGTACGTAATGCTGTACCTACAGCTACTTTCCATGTATCCTGTATGTGCACAAATATTTCTGTGCACATATACGTATACTCAACTTGTAAACCTGTATAGCTGGAACTTTGGTGGCATTTCTATTTGACGGTTTGACTTCTAACTGGACTATTGGTGGAATTTATGTTGACGGTATGTCACAGTTCATAAGTGTGACATCATCTAGTCACCATAACCGTCATCCTGAAAGTCATCTTCTTGATGATGTCACAAGGGGAATCGGCTCTGAAATGTCTACGTATCGTTGCTAGTGCCATGCCTAAACCTCGTGTTGTTCCTGAATGTGACAACGGAAGCGAGGAGTAGTTCAGCATGTTCATCTTCCTAAGTATTTAGAGCAAGAGTTCAGTGGTCAAGGGAGGTGGCCAAAGCAAGATCCGACTGGACTGGACCAAGAGATCATTCGGTTTAGTGCAGCTTGCACAAGATTGCTTCGAAGCAAGCATTGCTCTTGCCAAAGAGTTGATTACCTTCCAAACAGAGAAAGTGAAGAAATGAATTAGGGGCTTCTTAGCTGGTTCAGGTGAAAGGGGTGGCTCTAGATACCAAGATTGCTAACAGTAAAAAACTGGTATCTAAAGAACCACCCCCTTTCTGAAATCTGAAGGATTCTGCAGTTCCATCTTTCATCCCAAAAGCAGTCGTCGTCGTTGTAAAATGGTTGTCGCGATTGTCATTCGACTGATGACTCACCTCTGAACCTTGACCCCACTTTGGTGTGCAAAGCAGATACCGTCGAGAAGATACCACGCGGATATAGTCAAGATCTCAAGTGGAGGATTGTGTGGAGTTGTTTCTACAGGAACACGTCTTGTGAAGAGGCAGCAGAGACCTTTTTCGTTAGTGTAAGAACCGTGGCATCTTCTCGACGGTATCTGCTTAGCGTGCCAAAGTGGGGTCGAGGTTCAGAGGTGAGTCGTGAGTCGAATGACAGTTGCGACAATCATTTTGCAAACCGCTGTTTAAGAGCTGGGTCAGTGGAATGCCGCAGCTTAATCTATCCACTATCAAGGATTTGATGGACCAGGGACTAGTGTTTTACAGTACTGCTCCATCCATAACGGAAGGGTACAGCCAGAGAATGTCAACTATATACATAGTTTGTATAATCTATGGTACAACTGGCACTGTAGTCAATATCATTGGTAGCTGTGCAGTAGCTATGACAAAGCATAACTATACAATCTGCCTCACTGAAAAGATTCATCATTAGATGGAAGCAGAACACCAAGACAACAGGCAATCATGCTGGCATGCTGGAATCTCTGTGTTCTGCCAAGCATTGCCTGCCAACAGTTCAAAGCGCAATCAAGGAAGATTTTTACCACCTACACATCTCCTGCATTTTTAAGGTACACAAAAGATGTGGAAGATACTCTTACTGTATTTGCACGCCATGCATTTTGTGCTTTTCAACCTCCATTCAGTCGCTCCTATGTCTTTATCAGAGCTGCTGCCACTCGCAGAGTCATGTACAGGGCCATTTGGTTCGAACTTTTCATTTCCATCGCGTCCGTACCGTCATGCACTACCGTATTACTCGTTCTCGCTCTCATTGTGCACGCCATTGCCGCTGTTGGAAACCTGCAGATTAGTTTCTGTGGTATGTATACAAGTATGTAGAATCTAATATATTTTTGTATATAATATGAAATTTTGTGGTTATCCGCGAGGCCACCAAACTGTCAATTGGAATCCCCATCAAATTCTCTGGCTATACGGTGTGCACATATGTTACTGCAATGTACGTTCAACATTATGGTCAACACCCTAAACACATACACATACACACACAGCTCTAAAACATGTCATCCTATTATGCCACAGACACCTTTACTGCAAACTGTACCTGCCTGCCTCCAACATCTGTGCTTCATAGTGACCACAAATTGAAAGGTAATATATAATTATAATATGTATATCATGTGAGTACCATTTTATTATAATTTATATTCATATTCACATTCATTGTTATTCAAGTGCATAATGTGACCTGCACACTTCACATCCATGCACCTATCCTTACTCCCATGAACCAGCAGCATTTGCATCACTTCTAACTTGCAATGCATGCCCTATAGTGTTATGTAATCCCAATCATTAGAATATATAGTAATATTTACATATTCACTACATACATACGTATGTCTCTGTAATACACATGGTACCTTCCTGTCAGAATGAGGATCTGCATGCATGTCTTTTGATGTTTGTGGATAGATTGCATACTCTTGTTCTCACAGGACCACATTGTTGTGAGAGGATGTTGCAGGGATGGCAGCTTATTCCCATTCTACTAGTGTTAGCTCTTCTAATACTAGCTGTGTCATACCTAGCTGCTCAACAAATAAGCAATCGAAAATCTGCAGAGTGGCAAGCAAAACTTCCACCTATTCCTACCGCATTCACTGGCAGAGAGAAAGAAATTGAGCTCATTCTTGATTTTGTACTTAAAGAGCACATACGTATTGTCTCAATTACTGGTGGCCCTGCTTATGGCAAGTCGAGTTTGTCCATCGTTTGTGCTCACAGATTACTGGCACTGAGAATGCAAGTGTATTATGTGTCTCTATCTGAGGCAAACAGTATTGAGACATTTATAATGGCATTCATGCAATCAGTCGCAGTGAAAAGTACTGAGGAAGTCCCTCAAGAAAAGGAGCTTCGCAATTGGGTATCTTCACTGAGAACAAGAACTGTTTTAGTTCTAGACAATGTAGACCACTTGACACTGAATGAAAGGCTTAGAAATAGATTTCTTTCGTTGCTCAAAGACATAGTTGCTGCCAATGAGAATGTACAGTTGGTAGTTACCACCAGATACAGGTTTAATATTGTAGATGACTTTGAAGAGATCCATGTACACCCTCTGGACACTCCGCAGGCTATAAGCTTGCTCAAAGACTTAATCCTTGCTGCAAGGAGTGCAGATCAGGATGAGAACATGGATTTTGAAGTCATTGTAAACAAAACTGGTGGTATTCCTTTAGCCATCAAAGTTGTTGGTCGCCTCCTGAAATCTAAAGCCTTGTCAGGAGCAGAGATCATTGAAGAACTCTCAGTCAATCCTCTGCATACGTTGAGCTGGAAAAGTTTCACACCTGATGAGCAACTCAGGCGTTGCTTTGAACTATCCTTCAAATACTTGGAGCCACATGAGCAGCAATGTTTTCATTATGCCTCTCGATTTCCAGGCTCATTTGATCACAAAGCTAGAGATGCCATTATCACTGCCACCACAGGTGACGCAAACTGCTTGGAGTATCTCATAGATCTGTCCTTGGTGGAGTATAACTATTTGGCTAAGCGCTACACGATGCACTCACTCCTTCGTGCCTTTGCAAAAAGTTGTGTATCTACAAAGTATCCTACACGTAGGTATTATTGGCTCTTTGCCAAGCATTATATGGATCTCCTGAGTAACTATGTAACGGAAGCAAAAGCCGGTGGAGATGTTAGTGTTGTCTACACCACCATTGCACAAGACTACCATAACATACTGCATGTTTTGCAATTATATGTGAATGGAACAGCCAACCATTCAGTGAGTGATGTATTAGCTTTTGCTCTTGACATGTTCAACATCATGCAGCCCAGATTTCCATGGAAGGCTCTGGCAGATTGGTGGACAAAGATACTGAAAAATACCTGCAGTATAGCCACACATGATTTGGACTCTTTTGAGGCCCTTATACCCAAGTTTGTTGAGCTCAGTACAAAGTTTGGAAAGTTATTACTGCATTACAACCAGACCTTGCCTGCAAAACGTGTATTGGTGTTTTCTAAGAAATGTGTATACATGTCAGTCATTAATCAAGGGATGAAACAAAAGGAACAATGTCTGCATCCGTATTACAGCCACCATAGTGCCATACTGCAAGTTTTGGAAAGTGTTTACGAAAGAAATGGAGAAGTCCAACAAGCTTTGAACCTGAGAACACGAAGATATTCTTGTGTAAGTTCACAGTCATGGTATTACCCAGACAGTACCATGCCAGAGGATGTCTGTTCTGATGGAATTGCTTATTTAAAGCAACAAGTGAGTCACGACCCTGGAGACTTCCAGGCAGTTCTCTTGCTCTTTGATGCTCTCTTCAATTGCAGTAGGCTGCAAGATGCTCATGTGGAACTTCAACGGTTAGAAAGCGCATACCATAATTACCAGATTCACACTCAGCATGAACGTGAACTACTTAAGGCCACAGTTGCAGTTGCTAAGCGGTTTCAATTAGTTCTAAATTACAGAAAAGAAGTGGAATGGTTGACAAGTGCAGCTGAGTGTGTAACAGGAGAACTTACTTTGTTCCACCTTCATTTTCTGCTGACACGTCTTTATTGGCATAAGTTAGACAATCAGGAGGAAGCTGTTAAGCACGGTAAGACTGCCTATGATTTGGCCATTCATTTTAAGAACCAGACATATTCTAGCACTTTTGCCCATGGTCTTGTTTTTGTAGCAGCAGTTCGACTAGCTGATATTTTACATCAAATAGATGGCAGACACACAGATGCAGCACAGTACTTTCAAGAAGCACTTGATAGACTTCCTTTTACCAATGCTGATGCAGAACTCATCTACAACTGGCAGGAATTTGTTGTTAGTCATCTAATGTCAATTGACTACCAGTCTAGCCAGCATTTGAACTTGTTTAAGCACTATGGGCAGTGGGCTGATCTTAAAATGTCCCAAATGTTTCTGCAAGTACAAAAGCTATTGAACTTGCCTTACCATCCACAAATTTCCAGAGGCACAAGCATAGCTGAAGTAGATGATTCTTTAGACCATATTTTTGGCATTGGAGGCACAGCAAGGCAGTTCATGAATGCTTGTGTTATGGAAATGCAGAAAATTGCTTCATTCCATTTTATTTGGGTTTCTGTTTACTTTGTACTATTTATTGTCATTCCTGTATTGCTTGCAGCTAGGACATGCTGTTGCTCTTGCTTTCTAATGTACCGCACAACAGTCACTATACGTACTGCACTGTTCACTTCAGTATGGCACCTTGTTCTACTACCTCTGTATTGTGCTCACTACTTTTTATTTTATGCTGTCACTAAGCACAAACTTTGGGTTCCGCACCACGTCCCTGTTATTCCAAAACTTCCAAAACCAATCAATTCTGCAATTCAGGCTATTTTTGTAAGGATTCTTCGTTTCACTACTGTATATATAATAACTTGGGTATTGTGTTTGTCTGGACTGTACCTTTGGTCAATGCATTCACACTCTGTTGCATCACCTGAAAAACATCACCATAACATAACCATGCATATTGTTGACAATTACATTTATAATGACTACTGGTAACTATTATCCTTGCTTTTTTCTGTTTTTAAATACCTGTATTGTAGCTTCTAATACATTTCCCAACTATTGTTATTGTATTGTGAAAGTCTTAATTTGTATGGGTTACTTTTTGTTACATTTGCATTGCAATGACATTGCACTTTTTAGATATCATGGTTGCAGTTCTTATCGGTCTTATGTAGTCCTCCATTTCAATTCAAGTTTTTGCTGCATACCACTAGTCTCGTAAACCAGACCGCTTCCTCCCCTCCATTTTCATATACTGACGCCGCGTGCTACTCAACGTATAAAATGGCCGGCGGACGGATGGGGTCTGTTTTATGAGACTAGTGTACCACTGTTATCTGAAATGATCAGAACTGCACTGGCTGCAGAATACGCATTGAAGTTAGGGATGCAGGGCCTGGTTATAATTGTCCATCAGGTCTTTGCATGGATCTTGTGTGGCTACAAAGGCAATGTACATGGCATGTCTGTATGCATGCATTTATTATCCAATGTTGTTCTGGTACAACTGTTCGCAAAATGGTTGTCGCGATTGTCATTCGACTCACGACACACCTCTGAACCTTGACCCCACTTTGGCACGCTAAGCAGATACCATCGAGAAGATGCCACGCGGATACAGTCAAGATCTCAGGTGGAGGATTGTGTGGAGTTGTTTCTACAGGAACACGTCTTGTGAAGAGGCTGTAGAGAAAGTTTTCGTTAGTGTAAGAACCGTGGCATCTTCTCGACAATATCTGCTTAGCACGCCAAAGTGGGGCCAAGGTTCAGAGGTGAGTTGTGAGTCGAATTGCAACAACCATTTTGCAAACCGCTGTATAAGCATTGATGCTGGGGTAAGTTTTTTTTTTTTGCTTCTGTTTACTAGTATGAATGTATAAGATGAAGGGTGACAGTCCCTGTGCCACTTCCATCTCCCCTGAGCTGTTGGTGTGTTGACTGAGTGAAGAGCCAAACATCCTACAGGGGAGGATGGACATGGGGCGTATTGATATTCATTCTCTTCACTCTCTTCACAGTCTGCGCCCGACATACAAGACTTGTACGTGGTGCCTGCGCTCTTATTACACACACCGCACTGCACCACACCGCACCACATGTCACACTACACCACACCGCACCACCTGTCACACTATATACACCACACCGCACCATGTCACACTACACCGCACTACACCACACACACCGGGCTTTGTTCGTAAAACAGACACACGTGTCTGCGTTCGTACTCACCTGCCCAGCATTGTTTCCGGATGTTTCAGGAAGAGCGAAGGGCTGACCGTGAACCTCTTGCCCGCCACGTTCAGGGTCACTTTGTTCCCCGAAGGCGACGTCGATAGTTTGGAGGTGGCCGTTGCCCCTCCCTTGACGCTCCCTTCGCTCGAGTTGCCGCTCTCCGGCTCAGAGTCCTCTAAAGAGCCCTCGATTACCTTGGGCTGTGCGAGGAACCAGAGGTCGTCATGGGACGACGCAAGGAGCTCCTGTCGGCAGTCGGGACATTGCTTCCCTGGGCACACGGCGAATGCGTATATTGACACGGAGCTTTGAGGATGCCCCACAATGTAGTTACATATTGTGGTGACGTAATGAAGGCGTGGTCACGGAATCAATTTTGGGCGTAGAAGTGAATCGCTCATTCTGTACCGTGATAGTGTATCGCTACGCATCGACCAAATCATGGAGGAAAAGTCTCAGAAATCTCCTACAGATATAAATGATGCTGAGGTTGCCTCTGATTCACTGAATCCAGCTGGTGATTTCCAGCTGAAAGGTACGTAGCTAGCTAGCTAGCAAGTGGCTGACATTCTGTGTAGATAGCTACAAGGAAACCTTACTGAATCAAATTTGTTGCACATTTTTAGCTAATAGCTAGCATGCCACATACTAATGCGCACAGAGCACTTACCCTATGCAGCAGTGGAAAGTGTTGGTAAGAAACATCTTTTGTTTAGAAGTTGAAGGGGATGATAGCTATCAGCCATGGCTGCAGTGGGAGTTGGGTGGTAGGCAGTGCTACAATTCGCCTGAGTTCAATACAGTGTTCCGTATCAAAGGCGGTAATGACCACAGTTAGGTTTGTGTTCTGCGACTGAGTGGAGTGTGTCCAGAGTGGAACTACCAGAATACTAACAGAAACAGACATCGGAGACCATTCCATAATTCTGCAAACTTGGACTATGGTCATCTCCCCTTTGAAAGATTTCCCAAGGCTCATGGCAAGAGTGCTTAGTAAATTTGCCATCTTCTAATGATGTCAACCCTCTTCAAAAACCCTCCCTAGGCCAGTGCTTGCCAGTCTTCGTGTTTGTGTGGTATATAAGCAAGACGTAGGCATACGGCTTACCAAAGCAAAGAGTGCTCCTTTTAATTTCTTATTTATTATCCATGTATGATAAGTGGGTTAGGGGATAATGATGTGATAATAGGGGCTCGTAAATGTCTTGTTGTATGATTTCTTTGTATGAACAAAGACACAACGTTAATGCTACAACAGAATGATACATGCTAACAACAGAATGATACATGCAAGTAGTTGACACAAACACTTTTGGGTTGAAGCACCCTCCTATTGAGTAAATATTATTAAGCAGTTGTGTCATTGCTCATCAAAAGAAGATCACAAGGGAATACTGACTGTATATTTCTCTTTAGCTCCAGAGGAAGGTGCTGCTGTGGGTGCTGTTCGTCACTTTTATGACAAGCTCATCAAGCTGCCTCTGGAAGAGAAAGCACCAGAATTGCTCAGCCGCTACTTGATCACCTTCAGCACTCTGGAGCGAGTGAATAATAGATGTTACATTCGGGCAGAAAAGGGCAGGTTCATCCTACAGGATGTCATTGCAACACTACAGCAGAAGCCGGAAATGTTGGACATCTTCTGCAAACTCTTGCAAGATTGGCAAGTAGCTGAAAAATTGGCCCAGCCAATCAAAGGTGTAATATGCACTTTCAAGCATGTTGTTTGCAGAATTGTGGTCGTGTTCTGTGCATGTATGCATGCCTTGATCACTATCAAGTGTTCTGAGGGATGAGCACTAGACATGCATATGCAGGAATATGCTGAAACTGCTGCTTGTATCTGTTGCACACTTTCAATGGACACTCTGTTGTCATTCATATGGTGTAAGCCAAATGGGTAAGCCCGTGCAATACTAAGCAGGATTTCCTCTTATCATCATTGGTATTGTCTATGTAGGGATGGCTGCAGTGCAATGGAAAGCCAGCGCTATCATTCTACAGAGCATAAATCGTGCCATGTCCAAGACACTTTCCGCATTTTGTCTTCTTCTTCCAATTCTTCTTCTTCTTCTCGTGGTGCTGTTGCTCAAGAATGCTAAAGCAAAATTGTGACTTTCAATGGGCTGAATTTTTGTGCATTATATATAGAGAGCACCGTGAGTTAGTCATGTAGATGGCAATTTTTTGGCTTTTGGATTCACCAACCAGGAAGAGGCCACTTGCATTGACGCCTGTTCTGCAAATGGCCGTCCAGCTAGAAAGCAACAACCTGGCTCACAATGTTCTTTTGGTTTTGGACCACTGCTGACTCAGTGCAACAAGATTACCCGGGAGAGGCATGCATGTGATGATGTAGAGGTCGACTGCCGAGTCTAACATGGAGCCTCATACCCTGCTGCTATGACCAGCCACTTTTAGGGGTGGATGGGCAGGCTCTGCCCTGCATGTTTTCTGCTGAATACTGTGCATGACGAAAAAAGTGTTACTTCTAAGCTAAGTGCTAACGCACACCTAGCCCATAGTGGTTTAGTATTCCATGGGGTGTTTGAATAGTAATCAGGGGATAGAGCCTGTAGCAACTTTTGTATTATACCCTAGGGGGCCTGTGAGAAGTGACTAATTAACACTTTACACATATAACGTAGCTTGTGGATGCTGTATTATGTGTTGTTACACATGATTCCTCCCACTTACTGTTAGGAAAATATGAAGAGTTGACCTTGAAACTACCTGAACGATGTACCACTTCAGCCAAGTTGACCTTATCAACAGGTACTATTATGTACTATAGAGTTTAGAGATTCATTTCCTCGTCTAGCCTTTGTTGGTTCTTGAGCATAAGACATGTGGTAGATAGCTTCAATTAGCAAAATGTTTCATCCCCAAGGGAGCCTCCTTCAGTTGCAAAGAGGTACAAAACAGAAGGCTGTTTGTTAGTTGAAGCTATTTACCACATGTATGTTTTACGCTCAAGAACCAACGAAGGCCTGGGTACAATTATGTGGAAAGTATTATATGGTGTGATCTTGTGATGCAAGCAGGTTCAGCATGCCATGATTGCATCCGTGTGTATGTTCAAGTTATGAATTATGATGTCTATATAATAATATGTATGTTTCAAATTGTATGAGTTTTTGCAAGTTGAATTGATTGTTCATTTTGTAGATCCAGGCTTCTGTGAGAAGATGTTCCAAGGATGGCATTTTATTCTTATTCTACTGGTAGTGTTTCTCGGTGTACTAGCTGCGTCCTACCTAGCTGCTCAGCAAATGGACAGAAGAGCTGAAGAGTGGAAAGCAAGAGTTCCACCCATTCCTATCGCTTTCACTGGCAGGGAGGAGGAAATTCAACAAATTGTCGATTGTATTGTTGTGCAAAACAATGTGAGCATTGTGTCAATCACGGGTGGTCCAGGTTATGGGAAGTCCAGTGTGGCCATAGCTGCTAGTCATTGGCTAATGATGCACAGCATTCCAGTGTGTTATGTGTCACTCTCTGAAGCTGATAGTATAGAGACATTTATGATGACACTATTACATGCACTTACAAGGAAAACAGAGAGACGTCCAGATAAACTTCAAATACTATCTTTGGTGGGATGGCTAAAAGAGAAGACAGTGATAGTTCTGGATAATGCTGACCAGTTAACATTAAACCAAACTGAGTTGAGGCAGAATTTCATACAACTGTTGACGGATATTGTTAAAAATAAGTATCTGCATTTGGTGGTTGTGACCAGGTATCGTTTCAGAATTACCAGTCGTTTTGAGGAAATTCATCTACAACCTCTTGAAAGCTCTCAAGCACGATCCTTGCTAAGATCTTTAATGCATGTTTCAAGTCATGCTATTGGCACAGAGCTGACAGAGGCACAGTTGCAGATGATATCTAATGTAACTGGTGGAATCCCACTAGCAATTAGGATTGTCGGCGACCTGGTGAAATCAGTAGAATTCCCAGTCACTGAATTACTTAAGGAACTCTCAACAGATCCAGTTAGCACCCTCAGTGATGATAGATTCACTCCTGATGAACAGCTACAAGTATTTACGCCCAGATGGGCAAAGGTGCTTTTTATTCGCTGCGCACTTTCCAGGTTCATTTGATTATCAAGCAAAAGTGCACATTTTTTCCAACTTGACAAGTGATGCACACTGCTTACACCAACTAGTAGATCGATCCTTAGTGGAGTACAGTGCGGTTAGTGAGCGCTACAGTGTGCATGCATTGCTCCGTGCATTTGCAAGAGATCATTTGGATGCCAGAAACTCATCGTTTGAGAAGTACTACCATCTGTATGCCAGCCATTATATTACAGTATTGAGTGAGCAAGTGAGCAGAGCTAAAGCAGCTGGCAATGTCAGCAATTTGTACACTTCCCTGGTTGTAGACTATCACAATTTCTTGCAAGTGCTTCAACTCCTTTCAACCAACTTGACATCTTTGGTAGACCCCAGGATTCAAATGAAGCTTGCACTTGAAGCATTTCATATAATGCAAACTCAATTTCCAGCTGAGGTCCTATTTGACTGGTGGACTAAGCAATTGGCTTTATGTGTAACAACAGAAAATTATCATGATCTGACCTTACAAAGATTGCAGCTGGGCATAAAACTTGCCCAACTACTAAGGTACCGCCAGGAATACTCACTTGCCAGAATTACCTTGCTAAGTGCTAACATGTGTATTAGTATGGATAACAACCTGGCCCGGGCATTTGAATTGTGTCAACACTCACAGTTGGGTACTTACACAACACTGTTGCAAATGTTAGCTCAAGTAAGCAAGAAGGAGGCCCATGTTTGTAAAAAGATTATTCACAGATGCCTCAGAGAAGCTACTAACATGACAGCAGAGGAACTACTTCCACACAACTTTTGCTCTGATGGAATAGGTTATGTAAGGGAAGGGTATGAGAACATTAAAAGCTTCTCATCTGCTTTGAAACTGATTGATGCTCTGTTGCAGTGTAATAAGACAGAGGCTGCCAATAGCATTAAGATCTTGGAAGATGCCTTTGAAAGAGAATTGGCAGAATTGCCAGCACTGCCAGCAGAGTCTAAGGGACAGCATTGCAAGCTCATTGCAAAATACATGTGTTTGGTTTCCAACCATGAAGGGGAAATGAAGTGGCTTGTGAGGTCAGCAGAGTACAAGCAACACCAGGACGACCTTGCATTCAATACTTACTTTCGGCTGTCTGAACTTTACTGGCATGTTCTTAAGGACAAACAAAAAGCTTTAGAAAATAGCAGGGCTGCGTATGCTGAAGCTGTGCATGAGAAGCACCATGATCGAACTTGGTTGGCATCAGTAAGATTGGCAGATATTTTAAGCCAAATTGATGGACATCAGATAGAAGCAATACATTACTTCCAAGTAGCACATGATCACTTACTACTTATTGATGCTGATGCAGATGTCATTTACAAGCACCGTCATTTCATTGAGGCAAACCTTGTGTTGCTGTATTTTCAATCACAGCAGTTCAGTGCTTTCTTCCAGCACTATTATGAGTGGCTTAAGCTCGAAGCTGTTCAGACACCTCAGAATGCTGCAAGGAAAATTTATGACATGTATTATGATATGCTTTATGCACGGCATGCAAAGAGCAGCAGCTTGGCTACTGTGGATGACTCTTTGCATCAAATGAGAGGATTAGATTCTGTCTGGCGACATCTGAATGCCCACTTTTACCAGATGTGGAAATTAGCTATATGGTATGCACAATTTATCTTTTTGTGTACCTGTGGAGTACTGCTATGTGTTGTTTCTTGTGTACTACTATGTCTCTTTATGTGCTGTTGTAAAGATATTTGTCTTGCACCTTTCGCTTTTGCTGTACTCATATTATACGAGGCATTAGTATTTGCTTTCAGTTTTCACTATTTCCTTTATGTTGCACTTGTTAAACACAAAGTTTGGATACCAAAAGATTATTCAGCATTTGTAGAAACTGCTGTAATGCTTTTATGCCCGATAGTCCTTTTAGCACTCTACATGTCAAAGTATCAAGAATTACTTCTTCCTAAGCCACACATGTATCATAATTTATCAATGCATTATGTTTCTCATGATTGTATGTGCTTAAACTGACGCAGTTTATTCTCAGTTTATACAATGTTTATCCCTTTCACTATGTAAGCAACTTGTTGTCCACGTTGGGCAATTGCATATAATTATGTAGGCACAGGGTGTGTCTGTTCTTGCTGAATTGAACTGAAGATCAAATTGGGATCATCGTTATAAAAAAACATGCCATAAGGACGATACAGTGAAATTGTAAAAACAATTAATGTTCAGGCACTTGGAAATCATGGACAAAGGGCAAAGGTCTAGAGTGATTGTCAAACTCCTCCTGTGTAATACAACTCTGTGTTTGCCATAATCCATTCTCGAGGGCCCTACCATAAAACATTGCATTAACTAGAAACAGGGACAGGTCTGTATTGTATCTGATGAGGATGTTACATACATCATGAAACCTAGTTACCTGCTTTTTCCAACAACCTATAGCTAGCTCTGGACACGAATGAATAAATCAAACATTCACATGCAAAATTAAAGTTAAATTGTTTCCTTAGCTTACACCTTTTCAGCTGTATATCTAAACTTAGCAAGCGCTCTTGCCACACAATGGCTAGCCGAAATATGCCAATTTCTGTCTGATCATTATAAAGCCATTGTTATATAATTATTGCTTTCTTTTGATTTTCATTATTTTACTTTTAACATTGCAGCTTTCTTAGGTAGCGCATGCCATCTACACCTGAGCTACATACAGTATTGCAACTGTTGCGTGTTTCGCTCGACCGTACAACAAGACAGCAGAAGCGTGTGTGCGACCTTTAACATAGCACAGCACCAATAGATCTGTCTGGTGATGATCTATGCTAATGCTAGTTATACATCTATGCAGCTACAAAGGGGATAGAATGTACATGTGGCATGTCCATACACATGCATTTATATTATATACTAGCGGAGAAGCCAGCCTTTACAGGGCTTCTCTACTACAGCGCCCCTTCAATGGTGCTCCAACGACTACGCTTCAATGACAGTGCTTGCATGGTACCACTGTTGTTGGCTAGCTTAATTACTCTTTTAGTAGCAAGCTATTAGCCACATAGAAATGAAACCATCAAGGGAATATATACCTAATACATACATGATACATCGGAGTGGTGTGAAAAGTTGTCTAATCGAACGTATGGCTTGCAAGACCATGTTTTGCTTAGAACTCATATATATTTTGATGTACCTGCAACAATTTGTTAATCTTTGATTCCCAAGGCTGTTTCTTGCAGTCAGTTGTCCAGCACTCCCAGCACACATAGCTACCCGAGTAGATGTGTATAGCTACGTACCACAGCAGCACATGATTGGTGCAAGCACCATATACCATATAAACAGTATGCAAGTACATGAATGTCTGGTTGTATAAATGAATCCTGGTCTCGGGCCGATTTGGATGTACTACCAAGTGATTTAATACTTCTCCAGTGGATGGATACTTGACCCATAAGCAGTGGTTGTACAAACGAAGCACTGCCACATAAGAAGTGAAAGTATGTATAGCACTACAGACACCTATAGCACTACACCTATAAGCTATATGCATTTATGTCTTGCATTGCTCTGGAACAGGCTCAGTATGATGCCCAGGTTTGATCTGCCAGTGATGTATAAATGTGCTCAGGGTGTTGTGTGGCTACAATCATGCATGACCATGTAGTTGGTGCCACCATACTTGTGAATCTAGAGAGACAGTGGCTCTGCAGGGTACACACACAGATAAAGAAATGACTCCTTGACGGACAGACCGTAGCATTGTCGTTGGCTTGTTGCTCCTGGTGATGCGTGTCCTTCTCATATAGTAGTTAAAACCGTTGAGCCGCTTCTTTGATGTGAACATCCGCGATCTTCTAGTCGGGAACGATCACGAGTGGACGTGCAAGAATCACTGCACTATGAACGCAACATAACGGACGTCTCAAGCACATCGATCCAGTGGGCCGTTGACCGAGGAAACCTCTTTTCTGAGCTTACTAGCGTGAAAAGAAGGAACACCTTCCGAAAGTACAATATAGGATCGAGTGGGTTGTTTGGGGTATGACCCGAGCCGTAATGTAGATGGGTGGGTCCCTGATTAATTTTTGAGACGTATCGTAGTTGGTAGGCGTGGCATACTATACCAACTCTGTGTGAACCAAATCTAGTCGTACCCGACCCTGTCCGCCGGCCGCCATTTTATTCGCCGCCTCCAGGGTCTGGAAAAGACTGCACCCAAAACCGTTGCACGGTCCTAGCCTAACACGGACCAATTAGGCCCTTTGTGACGTCATTTGCGGTCGCATGAATATCGTTATTGTACTTGAAAATGCCGGTGCTGAAAGCAGAGCCTACGTAAACGCTTTTTACGCAAACCATCAACCCTCAGGAGGCAGATGCAAAAAGAGCAGTTCTTCCAACACGCTATGAAAGACACTTGGGCGGCTGCAAATAGAATGGCGGCAACGGACAGGGTCAGGTACGACTAATCAATACCATGATCACCGTGTCGTCCTGGGCGTCTTTGATCGCTTGTTGGAAGAACTGGTCTTTTGCGTTTGCTTCCTGAGGGGTGCTGCTTCGCACAAGAAGCGTTTACCTACGCAAATTGCCTCCAGCTCTGTCATTCAATTACAATAACGATATTCATGCGACCGCAAATGACGTCACAAAGGGCCTAATTGGTCCGTGTTAGGCTAGGACCGTGCAACGGTTTTGGGTGCAGTCTTTTCCAGACCCTGGGAGGCGGCGAATAAAATGGCGGCTGGCGGACAGGGTCGGGTACGAGACTAAACCAAATCATGGGGAAAAAGTCAAGGAAAGCTAGAGCACTTTCTGGGAAAGGACGCACCGGAGTAGCTACGGCGGAGGTTGACACAACCAAGCCTACAATAACTAAAGAACCAAGTGCGTCAGTAGTTTCCAAAAATGGTGAGTCTCACTTCAACTTGCGAAAGGTGTATATATAGACTGATCTGCGCGGAAGTGACCATCATAAGCACTTTGTTGTGGTCTGATCGTTTGATTGAAAGTTGTTCACAAATAGTTTCATGAAGACTAATGTTGCTTAGAAGCTTAAATAAATCTTACTAACGGGTTACAAGTCCAAATGCTACCGAGGCTGAACGGCCATTTTATGAACGTTCTCACATTGTTCTGCACCTAATACGAAGACTAGCTAGCTAGCTAGATTAGAACACTTAGGTATCAGAGTGCATGAAGCTGTGTAACTGCAGGGCTCTATCCTGTGCAAAGCATCCAAACACTTACCTAATTTATGCACCTTCCCATGCAATTGCCAACTTGTATCTAAAACCCTGATACATTCATCCAAACCTCTGTGTGGTGCATCCTGGGGTCATTCTAGGATTTAGAGTGATGCTATATGGCATGACAAATGTGGGCACTATTACTAGCAAGTAGTTTGAGTTTGGGGCGCCCCATTGGCGCCCCACGAGTTTTTTTACTCGAAATACTTGTTTATGTTTCTTCCACTATCCGACGTTCTAGATCTTACCAACACCTTGAAGGGATCAAAACCAACTCCAACCCTAACCCTAAAACTAAGTTGTTAGAGCCGGCTAAATATCATTTCCCGAACGGTGAGTGTCCCGGCGCAAGCCGCCATTTTATACATTCGATTTTGGACGTTTCTTCCGCTATCTGACGTTCTAGATCTTGCTGACACGTTGAAGGGATCAAACCTAACTCCAACCCTAACCCTAACCCTAAAGTTGGTAGAGGGCGGTTAAAGCCGGGCCTAATCCTTCAGAATTGAAGCACAGGTGCCGTATAACATATCGAATATTTTATATAAAATGAGTCACATTTAGTCTCGTGTATGTAGTCTGCAAGCTGACACTGTATGGTTAATTGTCTTTGCTCCCAGGCCACATTGTTTGCATAGGACATGTGTCACATGTGCTTATCTTCCTATACTCTTAGGCCCAATGGCTGAGTGGCACCAAGCAGCTTTGGTAGCATTGCAAGGGCGTCTGAAGTTAAACGTGAAAATGATTCAACTCAGTGACATGTTGGAAAGGCCAGCAGGAGGCTTCATGGACAGAGCCGAGGCACTCAGTGTGAAAGCTAAGACAGGAGACATGGAGCAGATGGAAGAGCTAATCAACATTTTACTTGGGAAAGAAGACACGGCTTTCTATACGTTCTGTGACTTGCTGCAACGCAGCAACTATGAGGTGTGGTCACGTGAACTCAAGTCAGCAGCAGAGAGACTCAAAACCGCGGGTATGTTGAATACCTGTTGTTTGCATATAGTAGCTGAATCAGGCTATACGTAGATAATGTATTGTTAATTTGTGATAGCCAAACATTTCCAATTTATGTGCATTATACTGCTACAGAGTTTGACAGGTTATCGTTAATGACTAAATTGTTTTAAATATTTTTGAACATTAAATGGAACCAATTAATTCTAATCTCTTTTCAAGTTGCCTTTACTTGTTGTTCTTACTTAACTTACGATACCAATGGCAGGACACAGATTATTTTATATTAGATTATATTACTTGCATCATACTTAGCCCCTCAGCAAGTAACTGGGAAAGCTGCAGAATGGCAAGTAAGAGTTCTGCCTACTCCAGCTGGTTTCACTGGCAGGGATGAGGAAATGCTGTGCACTGTTGATTGCCTAAAACGAGATGTACGCATTGTATCAGTATCAGGTGGACCAGGTTACGGCAAATCCAGTGTGGCCATAGTCAGCAGTCACCGACTAATGGAGCATAAGAATTCCAGTGTGTTATGTGTCACTGACTGAAGCTGATAGCATGGAGTCATTTATGCTAACACTCTTACATGGACTTACAATGAAAACAGATGAATGCCCAGATAAATTCCAGATATTACGCTTGGTAAGAATGCTGACAAAGAAGACAGTGATAGTTCTGGATAATGCTGTCCAGTTAACATTGAACCAAACAGAGTTGAGGGAGGATTTCATAAAACTGCTGAAACAAATTGGTGCAGAGAGTGATTGTATACATTTTGTGGTTGTTGTGATGTCGTCAGACCCAGGACACAAGCACACTTTGGGAGGGCACGTTGACTTCGCAGGAGACACGGACTTCGCAGGGAACGTGTAGATAACAACGGCCTTAACAGGAGATGAACAAGTGCTTCACCCGACACAAAGCACGAGACTAACACCCTTTAACAACTGAGTATGCACAGACACACATGGTATAAAACCAACCATGCATAACGTAAGATGACAGAAAACACATGAGCCATGACGACAGAATACACGTGAACCAAATATTAGCAATAACACGTGACCAATAATACACGTATTCTAAACCACAGATAATGTATATACACTATGGCTGAGGCAATAGTCACGATATTCGATAGTTTCACAATAGTTTGTTTACCAATACTGGGTCTGTTAATTCGATCCCCGAATTGCTTGGCACATAAACACTATGACAAGTAATTGAAATGGATGCTAATATAATTCCAACGCAAAAGTCGTTGTATGCAATAGTGTGAAGCAGTGTCCACCAGCAACAGCAGCTTTTTGTTGCAAACTATCAGCTACTTGCGGTAGTGACGTCACAGAAAATGGCGGATACGCACGAAGTGCTTTGCTGCAATCGTCCTGGGAAAGCGCTTGAGTTTAACGGTCTTAGGAAGCGATTGATCAACTATCTCTAGTGATAATCTAAGAGAAATCTTAGGGGTTTGGTTCTACTGTAACTAGCCCACTATCATGACAGCTCCTGTGTACTTTCACTATCGCGATAGTAAACTTACTATCGCGATAATCGCATAATCGATACTATCGCTCAGCACTACTCGTAAGATCAGAAGATTTACCACTTGCTGAACTACTAGAGGAGCTCTCAATAGACCCAGTTAGCACACTCAGTGAGGATAGCTTCACATCTGATGAGCAGTTGAAACGCTGCATTGATCTCTCCTACAAGTATTTGAGCCCAGTTGGGCAGAGTTGTTTCTTTTTTGCTCCAATGTTTCCTGGTTCATTTGATTGCAAAGCAAATAAGTATTATTGCAAACTTAACTGGAAACATGCGCTGATTAAAACTGCTAGTGGATCGATCGTTGGTAGGGTACAGTGCAGTTACTAAACGTTACAATGTGCATGTATTGCTCCGTGTATTTGCAAGAGATCATTCTGATGCTAGGAATTTATCATTATTGGAGAACTACTACCATCTGTATGCCAAACATTACCTTGCTATATTCACTAAACAAGTGAAAATAGCTGACTCACATGGAAACGTCAGCAGTTTGTACACTACCCTTGTACTAGATGATCATAACTTCTGGCAGCTTCTTGAAATCCTTTCAACCAACTTGACATCATAAACATATGCATCTTTCATTACTTTGTGTCCATGCAGACAAATGTGATGAGAAAGTAATAAACCTGAAGAAGACAGAAAGACACGGCACAGCTTCAGCCCAAACAGGTATGCAGTCTATGCATATATGTAATGCGCAATTTCTTATAAACCAAGTATGTTCAGCTCGTTTATGGTAATAGGTGTTATATAATGGGTGTTTGTGAAGTATGTAGTTGAACGATGTATATTACGGGGTTAAGTGGGTGGAGGATTTGAAGGATAGTTTGGAGAAGTTTGGGTGGTCAATTGGGGATGGGTGGTGGAGAAGCTACAAGGTGTTTCATTGGGTGCAGTGGGGTATATGTTGAGGGACTGTGCAGAAAGCATGGATGATGGAAGGTGAAGGAAGGTCAAAGTTGGGAATGCTGAAGAAGGAAGATGGGTGTGGAGCGAGGTGTGTGCAGGTGGCGTGGAAGGAACTGAGACAAATTATGGCAAAGTTAAGAGGTGGCACAGTTGAGTTGATGGTTGAGACTGGTAGATGGATTGGACTGAAAAGAGAAGACAGAATCTGTGGTCGATGTGGCTTGATGGAAGTGGAGAATGTCGATCACTTTGTGCTGAGGTGTGATGGGCTGGTAAGAGAAAAGGAAGTGCTGATGGAAAGAATGACAGAGGTGAAGCCGGGTTTGAGGAGCAAGGTGAAGAAGAGAAGGTGACACTGGTGTTGGATCAAAGTTACAGAGATTTGAAGGCATGGAAAGCCATTGAGTGAATGTGGAGGTAGAGATTCTGTTCTTCAGAATAACTAGGCACAGTCGTGTCTATTGGTGTCCCCCCTCTTCACCTGTTACTCTATAGTATGGCATGTCTATTTTAATCCGTTTTTAACACTATATTTTCCTGTTAAGTGCTACATGGAACTGTCGCCCTAGCGTGCATGCACATGAGGCACCTAAATCATTATTGAATGTATAATTTACATAATTACCTAAACTCTTGCAGTATACGTACTTACTATAGTTGTAATTTTATATTTCACCCAAACTTTAAATGTTCCCATAATGACCCACTATTACTAAGAGTAATGAATGGCAATCGATGTTTCAATTATAGTACACTAGGCTGGGCAACATGCCTTTTATTTCACTCACCCTCGTGCATTGTAAAATAAACAGCATGTCGCCCAGCTTAGTGTACTATAATTTGCTTATTGTTACGAACACTCGGAGGAAACATCGCTCTTTCGTCATTCGCTAATCTTTTGAATGTTTCGTCACTAACATTGCCCTCATTGACCAAGTATGGCTCAAGCTAGAGGTAGCGCTCTTTTGTCGACGAAAGGAAAGTATCTAGCAACTACTTCTGACAACCGTTTTGACTTCTCTCGTCAGCCAAAGAACACCAAGGTATCAAATTACTGGGCCCAGAAAATCTACAGCGAGTGGACTAAGGCATATAGGAAGCATATGGATGAGTTGAATTATACTGAACAGAGCCTGCTGACTTACAACAGAGACGCGCTGTATTAAGAGTTGTGTAAATTTGTGGTGGAAAACCCAGTATTCACCGCTGAACATCCAGCTAATTCTGTGTGAACTGCAGTGATACATCTGACAGGAGAGGCCACAACTGCTAGTTAACTTCACGAGCCCAAAGGTTGTTTTTATTCTCCTTTGTGAAGATTTCCGCTAACTTCTCTTCAGAGCCAACACCACTTTGCCTCAATTCTCCAAACACATTATGAATGGCATTGTGTAATGGCTGAAACATGGACATCCATGAAGTTGGGTGTGTTCAGATCCAGGGTATGGGAATGTCACAGTAGGCCTGTGAGTAGGCTGTACAACGTTTTCGGTAGGCACTTGTGCCCATCCTGCTTTCTGGTTTCAGCAATGTACAGCGTTAGCCATTTGCAAAGCACCGCAGTATCAGTAGTCTCCAGGATTTCATCTGGAACGCATTTCCCAAATCACCAGCAAAGCGTTTGTTCCCACCCTGCTTTCACGCGTTGAAATTGCTTAGTGCGCATTTGGTATATAGTTACAGCAGTGTTCTTTGGGACATACTTCCTGCCGAGGTTGTTCTCGCGCTCCTTACTGATAAAATCCTATTGATCTAGTTTTTTTCTGTTCAACTACAACAATTTACAGCTCCTTTATGCTGGCTGTACATTTCTTTTTTTGTGGTCTGAGTCACTGCTACTTGTGGTCCAATGCAACACAATGCAAAGGAAGTCAACAGTGCTTAGAAGTCATTGACGAAAGTCTCCCAATCAATATCACTGGTGCTGTTCTCAAGCTTGTCAACAGTAACAGTAGGCAGGGCAATAGCAGGAGGTGGAGCAGAGTGAGAACTGCACCCATGATAAATGACAACCCACCAAAATTCATGTGTGGAGCTTGTAGAGTTGGTTGCATGGCAGGCTTTGGCCAAGTGTAGGACACACTGCAAGTAGTACTGGTCTTCTGAGTCTCAATGCTGGAATTCTTGCAGGTTTCTCCATTCTGTGACGGCTGGAACCTGGGGTCATGGACATCCATGAAGTTGGGTGCGTTCAGATCCAGGATACGGCAATGTCACAGTAGGCCTGTGAGTAGGCTGTACAATGTTTTCGGAGGGTACTTGTGCCCATCCTGCTTTCTGGTTTCAGCAACGTACAGCATTAGCCATTTGCAAAGGACCGCAGTATCGGTAGTCTCCAGGATGTCATCTGGAACGCATTTCCCAGAATCACCAGCAAAGCGTTTGTTCCCACCCTGCTTTCACGTGTTGAAATTGCTTAGCGCCCATTAATTTTAGTAGTTGCAGCAGTGTTCTTTGGGACGTACATCCTGCTGTGGTCGTTCTCGCGCTCCTTACCAATATAATCCTATTGATCTAGTTTTTTTTCTGTTCAACTACAACGATTTTCAGTTCTTTTATGCTGGCTCTACGTTAAATTTCTTTCATGATCTGAGTCACTGCTACTTGTGGTCCAGTCACCCATCCCCAAACGGTAGCATTCGTGCGTTTCTTTGGATCGCTTCTGTGGCCAAATTAATATTCCGTAGAATGAACGGAGCGACAACAGACTCTAGAGACTTGTCTGCCATAGTTAATCTGCCACTGTCGTCGTCATTGTAGCTGAAATTGCTCCCACCAAAGTATACCTGCTCGAGAATACTAGTCGAACACGACACTCTTGCTAGCTACTATAGCTGCAGGCTTTCCAGAGCTGCACCTAGCAACAGGAAATATATCAATTATAACACCTCCAGTCGGGATATGGCTGATTGATAAGCACTCCCCCACCCTTGGGCACTTCGCTTTTCGTGGGTCGTACTTATAAATCAGCCATATCTGTCATGCTTCCATATTGCTTCTTGGCATGAGGCTAACTGTTGTGGCTGCAAGCCTAGAAGGAGATGTTCAGAGTTGCCACGGATTTTAAAATGGATTCCTGTAGCTACCTCAGTATATGTGCTCCTCAGACTAAAGCTTTGTTAATTTCCACCTGAACTGCTCAGAAGCACTACACTGTCTCTGTTCGGCAGGGTCTGTTTACCCTTCAGACCTTCGTCTGAAAATGCTTCCTAAAACAACACCATTCTCTCCAAACGTCTATAACTTATAACAGACCATCACTGTAAGATATTGTGCTTTTCAGCCTTATTGGTAATTGGTATTGGATTATACCAGGATTAGAAATGAGATGAGTATGTAATCGCATATCTCCATGTGTATTACAGGCTTACAGCATTCTTCAAAAATGACATGTCAATTTGTGACACGTTACTAATATTTCGACATACTCCATGAATACTATTATCTTGATCACCAACTTGGGGTATGTCAGATTTGGCACACTGTATGCGTTGCACAGGTCCCATGTTTGCTAATTGTGCGTTACAAATATTTCTGCAACACCCACAATGTTACATTGGAATATAAATCCTCAGCCATGCAAATGCATGATGTGTTATAATGAATCATGTTTGAAAAATGCTGTTGTGGGTGAGGGTATATATACATAGTGACATATTTGCATATTTATCTACTCTTGGTTGAACTGATTATCTATTATGTCATACTCAGTGCGTGGGGTTCATAAGTACAGATTTTGTGTGATATTAATTAATTTTGTGTCATCATTGTTGATCAGTGTTGCTTGCTGTATACTGAATCACTAGCTAGACTACATATTTCACCAACACTCATGAAATTGTGATGTTTGCCGGTTTGAAGGGTAGGGTACCTCTGAGTCAGCTATCTCTTCAAGAAAGCAAGCATCATGTTTGCATTTTGGACCATGCCCAATAGAAGAAACGATTGCTCTGGATTCCCAGCTATTCCCTGTAGTCGAAATTGAAAATTTTGCATTAAAGTTAAGATGTCCAATATGCTTAATATTGGTAAATCAGATTGATATATCGGCACTGCAATATTGGATATTGGACATAATCAGTAAGATAATATTATTATGCTGTATTATATGCAACCAAAGCTTGCTGCATATTATTATGATGATTCCTCTCTATTTTGCTTTGTAGGTATGCTTGCTGGATTAATTGTCATCCTGTGCATCTTTGCTTACAGTTTTGGGGGTTATTTCCCACAAGTCGCTGAACTGCAAAGGACAGGACTCCCTCAGGAGCCTGATTACTTTGTCAACAGAGAGCAAGAACAGGATAAGATAATGCAGAGCATCACTGGTAGTATTTCGCATCGTTCTCGTATTATTACCATTACAGGTTCCCCAGGATATGGTAAAACCACATTAGCCAATGTGTGTGGTCATAGACTTGTGTCACAAGGAATACCAGTTCGCTATGTGGACTTGCAACATGTGTGCACAATCCAAGGTATTATTGTCAAGATCTTGTATGCAGTAGGCTCAACTGTCAGTCACCCAAGCAAGGAGCAGCTCAGCCGGTGGGCAGCACACAGACAGAATGGTATGATGGTGCTTGTGTTGGACAATGTAGACTGTTTCACTCTGTCTGGTGAAGGACTCAAAAAAGAGTTTAGTGACCTAATCAAGGACTTCATTGTAAACCCTTCACATGCCATTTATGTTATTCTAACTACCCAGTATCAGCTTGGCTACATAGATAAATTCCAGCTAATTGCTCTGGAAAGGTTATCTGAAGCCCATGCCAAGGAACTTCTCATCTGCCGAAACCCTTCCTTGTCATCCAATGTAACAACCACCCTTGCCAATACCACTGACGGCAATCCTCTTGCTTTGCAAATTTTGTCTGCATTGTTACGTATGCCAAATGCGCCTCCAGTCTCAACACTTATGAAGCAGATGCAGTATGATCCTGTTCAGGCCCTGAGCCCTGACACTGTACATGAAAAACTCAATCTTGTTTTCAAGGTAGCCATTGGCTACCTGTCTGATGCTGATCACCAGTGCTTCCTAGCTGTCTGCCAGTTTCCTGGCTCTTTTGATGAAGAGTTGGCATTAGCGGTTCTGCCTTTCCTTGTCAATGAAACTGCTTCCACATGCCTTCGGCATTTGCTAGCTCGTTCACTGCTTGAGTACAACAGAAACGCTAGGAGATACAATATGCTGCCTTTACTCAAAACATTTGTCAATAGCACGTTACAGCAGTATGGCATAATGGCAAGACAGTTCTTCCCAGTGTACATTGAACACCTGTTGCAAACTGCCGTGAAGAAGCAATCTCTATCTGAAGTGCATCTGCACAACTATCTGAAGGCTAACTACTTGGGAATGCAATATCTGATTAATGGATATGTAAAGTGGAGTGATAACGTATCAGATTTTGATACCAACATGGATCTTCTTCAATTTTCTTTGGCTACCTTTAATATCCTGCCTCTTCTGTTACCTATCAATGTTGTGGAACAGTTTTGGTTCTTAGTCCAGAACTTGACATGGAACATCACCTATGAAGGCTTTGAAGGGCACTGTCATAAATATTTAGAACAAGCTATTGAATTTGAAGTATTGTTTGCTGACTACATGTTAAGCACTGGCAGAAATGATACAATAGCAGCAGCGAGACTAATCGGTCATGCTCAAAAATCTGTGCCAGTTGGCCACCTTCAATTTTTAATTGCTTCCAGATGTGTTAAAACAGCCACTTTACTCCGGTACCTGGGATATGTAGCCAAGTGTATTCACAATGAAGTAATGTATCAGAAGCTGTTGAAAGTAATCATGCATCTTGCCTTGAGTAAGAATCACTCTTTCACAGATGTAAATTACACTATTGGTGTAATTTACTTTGAATTGAATGAGTACAAACTTGCCATTGAATTTCTAAACAAATCATTGTCCAGCAACCCAAGATTTGAATCGTTGAATGCTGCCAAGATAATGGTTCTGGCCTGCCAAAAAAGTGGCCAGCATGAGTTAGCAATGGAAACTGCAACTAGCTTAACGCACTCTTTACTGGAGCAAATAAGGTTGGAAGCTGAGACTGCACAGGAATCACCCCATCACCTTGATGCTACCAATTTGGATTACTGGTATGAGAAACTTGTGAATGCTTCCACAGTAATGCAGAATAGACTGATGGACTTTTATTTTACTGCTTTAGATCTTTCTGTAGCTGTGAATGACACTACTCAGTTATTGGTCTTGTTGAACAATGCTAATGCCTTGCTCTTAGTGCATAATGTCGCATTGCACGTTGTTTCCGTGAGTCCATTCTTTAATTATTACATCAGGCACTGTATTCGTGAGTCAGAAACAGATCTGTTGTCCGAATATCACTTGCTTTCTAATTTGACCTTTGACTGTTCTGAATTTACCAGAATTGCACTGGTGTATCAGCAGATTCAGATGTCTCAAGCTAAATTTTCCTGTGGCATTAAAAAAGCCTGGATGAAAGCTATAATAAATATGAACATTGATACTGTAGCGCATAATTGGTCCAGACGAGTGACTGAAGAGTTTGATCATTTATTAAGCAGAGAGAATGACTTGAAGAGATGGAAGGTATGTAACGTTATGACAACAGATTCTGTTGAGTGTCGGATGGTTAGAAGTCAGGTGCGGTTGTTGTGGCAACTGCAATATGAACTTGCTGATGTCCTGGCAATGTTTTCAGCCTACTTTGGTATGCTTGAACAAGCAAAGGAATATGCTGAAATTGCTTTAGAGAAACTTTCAAAGTCTTCAGTTAAGAATAAATGGAAAGTAATGGTTGACTTAAAACTCAATCTGGTAAAGATTCAGTTATCTCTTGGCAACTATTGGAATGCATTGTACATCCTAAAAAACTGCTCATTGACCATTGACAATCACATGCTAAAAGATGTGTACAAAGCCACTCAGCCTAGTTCTACATGGCAGAGTCATGATCTCTCACTTCGATTTCCAGATGGCCACTTTTCTGCCATAGTGTATCATTTTAACCATGTTTTCAATACCTCAAAGGTGCTGTCTGCAGTGGTGTCAGGTACGGTTGGCCTCGTCAGAAATGCAGGCATCGGGATCACAATGAGCCATCTTCTTTTTATAGGCATTGTGACTGCACTGTGGTCATTTGCCTTCACAGTTCTATTCATACTTGGGTCGGCATTGTACCTTGCTAAGTGTGTTTGCTCGTGTTCTACCAACAGACGTGAGAGTTGGGACAAGTTTAGGCTGTATTTCTTCAAGCTTACCATTGTGATGTGTGCATTTTCACATGTTGTAATTTTTCACTCTTATATTTTGCATTTCCACACCACTGTTCTCCTCACCTATCTCAACTATATGTGAGTGAGTGAAACTAAACTCATTCTCCTAGCTGTATGTATGTATGTACCTTTACTTTGTGTATAAGTTTTTTCATTACACTTGCAGCACCATCTTATATGTACATATATAGTTACATATAATAATTATCTATTTATACCATGTACATTATCTGCATGTGCATCTCCCTTGAGTGCATGTGCATTATCTGCATGCCTATTATTAGCATACAAAGTATAATCCTATCTATTAAGGGGAGTAAAAATGTTTCCACCAAAACCAGTAGAGATGTAGGGATGGTGTCCCGGTACTATCAAGTAACTGCATTGAAAAATTACCCGGTGGAAAAGTATAGCAGCAAGGAGGGGTATGCCATGCATGACATTCTAACAACCCAGGTCAACCAAGAAAAAGACAAAATGTGGAAAATGTCTTGGACGTTTTCTATGTCCTGGTGTGCTTTCGCGTGAAAGAACGGGTATCATTGTCTTCTGTGTATTGCGCACTTTAGTCTCAACTGTTCTATTCGCCCAGTTTCCACTCTGTAGAATGCTAGTAATGGTTTTCCGATGTATTACCGTATGCAAAAATCACCACCCTCCTTACGTAGACAGCACTGCTTTGGATGAAGTGCACGTGTCCAGGTGTGAAATTTTGAGTGACAGGATGAGAGGGGTACACAATTTCCTGCTGACAAAGAAACACATGTAATGGTTATGTTTCCTCTAGGAAAAGGGCAGTTTCAGTAGATGAATGTTATCGTGCCGTGCATGGCCCTGAGCTTACCAAGGGGCAAGACCACGCCCACGTGCACTCAATTACAGACTTCTCTAATTAGCACAAGCAATACAATACAGTACAATGTCCTGGATGGTGTGGTGGCACACAGTGGCTTAGGTAGCTTGACTGGGGATTGAGTATTCAAATTTTTCTCTCTTCTCTTCTCTCAGCAGTTTAATTACCGATTGGCAAGGGGGGCTTAATTCTCAAGTTGTGACCTACCCATAATCATTTAACTTAATTAATGAACCCCAGCTGTGCAAGGCCAAATGATGATTTGATCACCTCTGTATGAAGTAAAGCGCAGGTCTTGAAAGTGAAATTAATAACCTTCTTAAAGTGGCTGGAGTGTTATATAAATGTTGTATATAATGACTGCATGTCCTCCTGTGCACTGCAGCTGAAGCTGTCAGGTGACCTGTAAGCTGTAGTTATCTGACAGCATTACTGCTGCAAGATGTAGTGTGTGCGTATTTATAATATTCAAGTTGCACTAGCTATATAATTATGTAAGTATGAAGGCGTGTATATTTATATTACTATACTATGTAATATATTTCTGAATGCAGACGTGTCTATTTAGTCGTTCCGATCAAAGAATTCTTCAGTTGTAAGTACTGAGTTATTGTGTTATATATATATTCCTTTGCTCCTTGGAAGGGAGAGAAAGTTGCCAGTATATAATTATAATTATGTGCTAGATGAATCTTTCTTATAATTAATCTTATGTGCTTGTATTATTTTTGTTAGTTGATTAGTATCAGACAGCACAGTAGTTCTGTCTATGTAGGGATGGCAGTGGTGTTTTACACTAGTACTAGTATTAGCAAAGGTCCGGTATACTGGTGTATTTGTGTGACAACAGCTCATTAAACCAAGAGCTGGCATATATTGCCCACACAGAGATGGTGCAAAATTACCAACCATGATGATGTGTGTTATAGTGGCATGCATGTATATATATGCAATAATAATTATGTGTAATTATAGCACTATAATTGTACATATCATAAAATATATAATATATATCTCACAGGTTTAGACATAGTTAATTTAATAAAAATATGTATATGTATATGTAAGAATAATGGATAATAATAAACTGAATGCTAATGTCCATTGTTTTATATAGCTATTGTATTAATTAATTAATCCTGCACACAGAGTCAATGAAGAATGACAGCCTATTTGCTTGCTGTTACCTTTGTTACGGCCTTGATTGGGACTCAGTTCTGTGGATCTATGGCAAACATCAACTTGGACAGTTTCGCTGTTGGAGACTGTGTTGAAGTTTACTACACTGCACCCACGGTTAGAGCCACAATCAATCTAGTGTCGGAGAAAGGTGATCTAGTGCTTCATTGTGCCTATCGTGTGAAGTATTCATCCCAGCAAAACACTGTGCTCCTCAACACCAAACTAGCAGGAAACGCTTGGAACCCAAGGACTAGAGTGCTAGTGACTGGAGTCAAGAGTACACCTGGAACAACTTTGGAGTTTGTGCTTTGCCCCATAGCAACCAATAAAGTCTCTGTTACTTTGAATGGCAAACTCCTGGCAAACTATACCAACAAACAAATTGACATTGCCACTGTAAGTCATGTGACGTTCAACAACTATGAAGGTGATGCTGAACTGGAGGAAATGTGTGTAAGTTATACTTAGCCTTCCCATCTCATTATTCATACAATACAGCTTACTTTAATTTGGAATTGTAACTGTAGCTAACATAATTTAATGGGACAATTGTTTAGAGTGCTCTTAGCTTAGACAGATCTCTATCATCATAATCTGATGTTAAAACAATGTTGTTTGAGTTGACTCATATTACTGCAATTATTGCTGCAGGAAGTAAGTACAGTCAAATGCAGTCAATACTTGATACTATTACTTACGATAATATGCTACACTATAGTAGTTATGGAGGCAACTTTCACGCATACGTATATTGATTCGTATAATACCTATAGTGTATACCTATAATGAAAGTATGCATATGTACAATCCTACATTATTCACAATAATATACATTAATTACATGCATGCACAAGCCATTAATGTAGACAGGAACACAGATGTATAAAGCAATTCCTATGTAGCTATATAGTTACTATGTTAAATTAAAGTAACTTGCATCTATATGGCAATATAGATAAAATTAAACTCAATTTTCATCATTAAAAAATGAATCCGGAGTACATTCCACACAGAGAAGAGTAGACAGTTCATGGATGGTACACAATTTCTAGTTCAAGGAACATGGATCGACTATATACGTATATTTTTAGCTATATTTACTTTCCATCTGAAAAGCAATTGTAGTGCATGGTGTAACCTATGTTATACATATATAGTGTTTGGGTATTATGATTACATATAGGATTATGTATAATATGCTATAGAGCAGTCTTGCATCTTGTGAAACCTGATTTGCCTCACCATGGCGCAAGGCACCAGCACCATGCAGGCCTTCTCATCTATGTAGTTTTCCCATGTGCATTATATATACGTATGTATAAATGCAAAATATAATTACTCAGCCTTGGCTTTGCTTCAGCCTCATATTACATTTTGGCTAGCATCTTTGTCTCTGTGCTATAACCTACACGTATCGATCGATTTGTTGTGCTAGCCAGAACACTGAAACAGTAATTCAGACGTTTCGGCAACCTACGGCTGCCTTCATCAGTGAATAATTGACAATTACAGGCACGCATGTAAAAATACAAAAGGGCAGTCAGACGATTTTTATTTTTACATGCGTGCCTATAAATGTCAATTATTCACTGATGAAGGCAGCCGTAGGTTGCCGAAACGTCTGAATTACTGTTTCAGTGTTCTGGCTAGCGCAACGAATCGATTGTGAGTCTTCCTAGCCACTCAGGTCTATATCGTAACCTACACTATACCTAACTGCAACCAATGGACCACAGGGACATTAGCCTCCAGTTAAATATATAATAATAGATGACCCATTAGCCATGGCCATAGTCACTATAATATTCACCAACATCCATGCAATATGCTGGGGGGGATGCTGGTATATATATTATAGTGATCTTACCATTGTCCTATAGTCTGGCTAGTTAGACCATCCCATTATTATATCTGATCTCCAGGCACTTCCCTTCTCTTCTTTGGGCGTTTAAGTGGGACAGTCCAGCTAGCCAGACTAGCTAACATTTGCATTTGTTCATATATATGATATGCATATCCCTCCATTGTGGATGCAGGAGTGTGGGTGTAACATTTTGCTTCTCATGTAGCTATAGTATTATACCAAGCTAAGACTGTGTAAGACTGCATCTCCATTAGTAATCCCTATACTCCAGCCACAGTGTATAGTCTCAACACATAGGCTGCAGTTAGGAGCTTCTGTGATATCGCTTCGTGCCCTCGTGGGTCATGCTTATAAATCAGCCGTATCCCTCTGGAGGTGTTATAACTGTTAAGCGGGTGAGAAGTGCGCTTGCCCCTAGTTATAAATACGGGTGTATCCACCGACTACATATGTTTGTGGCTGACGACTGTATGGGCGTGGCGTGGTCTGTGAACCAAATCAATCATGGGGAGGAGGTCAAGAGGACTAAAAGAACCTTCCAGGAAGGGACGCATTGGAGTAGCTAAGGCGGAGATTGACTTAACCAAGCCTACAGTAACTAAGGAACAAAGTGGAACAGTAGTTTTCCCAACTGGTGAGATTGATCAGCATGTTAATCCGGATTAAACTGTCCATGTGAACGCAACTACATCCTGATTTGATCTGGATTCGACCCACTTCTAATCTGGATTAACAGTCCGTATGAAAGGGGTTTTAGCTTGTCAGGAAGGGTCTGCTACGCCTGACTAGCTTCAGCTACAGCAAAGATAGACAGATCTCATGCGTGGAATCATCTGAAACATATTTTTGCCATCAGATCCTTATCTTGCTTGCACTATACCAAGGTAGTAATGGCAACTGTGCCTGACTGAGCTCAGCTGTGTATTTAGATAGCTAGATTTAGATCAGTCTCATGAGTCAGAGTTTGCAGACGTCACCCATCCTCTGGAGTTTATAATTGTGAACTCTTTCTCTCTACTCCAGCTGAAGAATCTAAGCATGCTGCTGTGAGTACTGTTCGCCGCATTTATGATAATCTCATCCAGCTGCCTTTGAAGGAGAAGGTGCCATCATTATATATAGCTGCTTTTTGATCACTAAAACTTACTTGGAGCGAGTGGGCAAGTCTTGTCACATTCATGAGGTGAAGAACAGATTCATCCTCCAGGATGTGAGAGGATGTTGCAGGGATGGCAGCTTATTCCCATTCTACTAGTGTTGGCTCTTCTAATACTAGCTGTGTTATGCCTAACTGCGCGTGCTCAACAAATAAGCAATCGAAAATCTGCAGAGTGGCTCAAAGACATAGTTGAATGTACAGTTGATAGTTACCACCAGATACAGGTTTAATATTGTAGATGACTTTGAAGAGATCCATGTATACCCTCTGGACACTCCACAGGCTATAAAGTTGCTCAAAGACTTAATCTTTGCTGTCAATTTAGATCTGCATGTCTCTGGTATGGAAGAGATGAATTGCCAGCTATCATTCTCATAGGACCAGGATGTTGTGAGAGGACGTTGCAGGGTTGGCGTCTTATTCCCATTCTCATAACAGTGGTTCTTGCTATAATAGCTGTTTCATTTGTAGCTGCTCAAGTAATAAATGAAAGAGTTGCAGAGTGGCAAGTAAGACTTCCACCTATTCCTACCGCTTTCACTGGCAGAGAGAAAGAAATTCAGCTCGTTCTTGATTTTGTATATACATAAAGAGCGTATCAGTATTATCTTGAATACTGGCGGCCCTGCTTATGGCAAGTCTAGTTTGGCTATTGTTTGTGCTCATAGATTAATGGCACTTAGAATGCAAGTGTATTATGTGCCTCTATCTGAGGTAAACACTATTGAGACATTCATAATGGCATTCATGCATTTAGTGGCAGTGAAAAGTACTGAGGAAGTGCCTCAAAAGTAATTAAGAGCTTTTCCACTGGGCATCTTCACTTAAAATAAGAACTGTTTTAGTTCTAGACAATGTACGTAGACCACTTGACACTGAATGAAAAGCTTAGAAATACATTTCTTAAAGACATAATTGCTGAGAATGAGAATGTACAGTTGGTAGCTATGGTTTAATATTGCTGATGACTTTGAAGAGATAGATCCATATATACCCTCTGGACACTCCACAGGCTATAAACTTGCTCATAGACTCAATCCTTGCTGCAAGGAGTGCAGATCAAGATGAGAACATGGATTTTGAAGTCATTGTAAACATAATTGGTCCTTTGATCCACAAAGCTAGAGATGCCATTATCACTGCGACAACAGGTGATGCAAACTGCTTGGAGCACCTTGTAGATATGTCCTTGGTGGAGTACAGCTATTTGGCTAAGCGCTACACGATGCACTCACTCCTTCATGCCTTTGCAAAAGGTTGTGTATCTACAAAGTACCCTAAACATAGGTATTATTGGCTCTTTACCAAGCACTATATGCATCTCCTGAGTAACTATGTAACGGAAGCAAGAGCAGGTGGAAATGTTAGTGTTGTCTACACCACCATTGCACAAGACTACCATAACATACTGCATGTTTTGCGATTATATGGGAATGGAAAAATCGACCATTCAGTGAGTGATGTATTAGCTTTTGCTCTTGACATGTTCAACATCATGCAGCCTAGATTTCCATGAGAGGCTTGTGGTGGACATCCCTGCTGCACCCCATCCTTGGAGCTGACTTCCTGGGCCATTTCAACCTGTTACTGGACGCCTCCCGCCGTCGTCTGGTTGACAATGTCACTCAGCTGCAGGTCCATGGCATCTCAACCCAGGAATCCTCGCCCAGTCCATTGGTGCCTCGCCCGACCACCGCCAACACCTTCACTACCCTCCTAGCAGACTTCCCCCCCTTGCTCCGCCCATCCCGTCCGGGTCACCAAATATGACGGAGCATGCCTGAAACACTCTATCTGGCATATACGTACGTGTCTGTAGTGTGACTTGTACTTGCATGAGCGTTTGTGCATGATGTAATTGCATGGTTTCACATTATTATATCCTGTATTTTGCAATTATTGCATGAATTTACTTCCGCATTTGTAGCTCACATCACCTTCATGTCACGTGACCCTTTAGTGTGCGCTGAGCGCTTACAAACCTTACAATTCCTTCTTTTGTTTCTTTGTTCACATGCACCTTATATACGCTTGTAATATTCATTCATTCTCTCTTGCACGTATATGCCGGATAGAGTGTTTTAGGCACGCTCCGTCATAGGCTCTGGCAGATTGGTGGACAAAGATACTGGAAAAAACCTGCCGTGTAGCCACACATGATTTGGACTCTTTAGAGGCCCTTATACCCAAGTTTGTTGAGCTCAGTATGAAGTTTGGAAGTTATTGCTGCTTTACAA
This sequence comes from Aplysina aerophoba, assembly GCA_949841015.1. Taxonomy (NCBI): domain Eukaryota; kingdom Metazoa; phylum Porifera; class Demospongiae; order Verongiida; family Aplysinidae; genus Aplysina; species Aplysina aerophoba. The sequence continues at coordinate 3,408,400 of OX465054.1, forward strand.
CCAGACCTTGTCTGCAAAGCATTGTGTAGTGTTTCCGGATGTCCCAGGAAGAGCGAAGGGCCGCGAACCGCGAACCTTTTGCCCCCCACGGCGACGTCGATAGTTTGGAGGAGGGCATTGCCTCCCCCCTTGACCCTCCCTTGACTCGAGTTGCCACTCTTTAACTCAGAGTCCGCGTCCTGAAAGGCCCTCGAATGCCTTGGGCTGTGCGAGGATCCAGTACTATGGTGGGAGGGCGTCACGGGACGACGCGAGGAGGCTCCTGTTGGCAGTCGGGCATTGCTTCCCTGGGTACACGGGGAGTGCGTATGACAACAGACAGTGCTTAGAGGACACCCCACAAGTAGCTGCGATGACGTAATGAAGGCGTGGTCCATCGAATGGCCTTTGTGTAAGTAGGCCGCCTGGATCACACAACTACTGTCAGACCATGGGGCGCAAGTCACGGAAAACCAAGGCACCTACTCAGAAAGTTTCCACAGGTGAGGCTGATACTTTTCAGCCAAAATGTGAGTTGTTTAGCCAGCTAGCTATACTATAGCTAGCGAAGTTTGAAATTCAATATGTGACCATAAAGTAGAGTATTGTTTGTATTGGCCCAATGAAGTAGGGTATTGTAAGTAGCTAATTGTCTACGCCATGAGAGTTAATATATACCACTAAGGGAACTTTGGGGGTGAAGTCTCATGACATATGGATCGTGGGAATAGATTTCAGAAGGTGTAGCTAGCTAGTGAGAATTAGTCTCGCGGGGCCAGACCCTTTCCGGTATTGCGCAAGCGCACCGAGAAAGGGTCTGGAGACTTACCTATACGCAAACTCTGCAGTGTCCAGGCATTCCTGGACACTTGTGGAATGTTAATTTGATGACGTTTTCGCTATGAATATAATTATAGCATGCCGCTGTAGGGACACACCATAGACACACAGACCACCGCTGGGCAGCAAACAGCCGCGATTGGATATCGAGTCTACGGAGGTTGCTGTTATGAGTTGCTGCATTTGTAGGAAGGTAGACTTGGATAGAAGGAAACGTATCCTACTTTTTGGAACTGCTCATCAGAATTGAAATACTGAGAGCAAAAGCCACAATTGCATGACGCTGCACAAATATCACAGCATTTACAGCCACGCACTTGAAGATTCCTAACAAATTCAATAAATGTCTGAAATAGAACCATCCTCCTGCATTCAGAGGTATTGCTGGCATACTCTCTCATTGCTCGAGAACAGTGAGCAGATGTGTTTTTTAACAAAATTGCTTTCGTCAACTGCCCATTCCTACCACTTCTTCCGCTCTCCTGCACATACAGTTCAGCTCCGCCATAAGAGCTACCAGTGGGCTTACAACTAACACAATACTACTATTTCGCCCACGAATTGCGTTAAAAATGGAAGGCAGAAGAGCATAAATCAGCGTCTTCCCGTAGCCAGTAGGTAGAGACGCAAACACATCTCGTCCTTGGCAGAACTTAACAACCGCCTCCAGCTGCTTAGGCTTGATTCTTGGGTAACCCAGCTGACTAGCAGCTCTCTTAACCAAGGCTTCCATCGATAAACTCTTCAGATCGCTCATCTCCGCTTTGCTTATAGCTCGATTCGCACGTCCCACTGCGAGCGTAATTATATTCATAGCGAAAACGTCATCAAATTAACATTCCACAAGTGTCCAGGAATGCCTGGACACTGCAGAGTTTGCGTATAGGTAAGTCTCCAGACCGTTCCTCCCCGACCGATGACGTCATTATATAAAAATGGAGGGGAGGATCGGTCTGGCCACGCGAGACTAAGTGAGAATAAGTGGATAATAGGTACATACGTAGGACAATAGTAGTAGATCATTTAGTTATTTGGTTACGTAGCTAGGTGTTCATGTAGTACAACATTGATGAGTTGTTTGTAAACACTAGCCCACAATTACACAGCTGGAATAACTAGATGTGTTTCAGCAACCTATGTACGTACCTTTGGCTGCCTTCATCAGTAACAATATGGACTGTCAGAGTTCCTAGCATCCCTGCATCTATTTACAGTGCAGCTACATATATAGCATAGAGTGTTGAAGATGTACATTACATGTATCTATCTCCTACAGTGCATCATGGTCAGTGGGCAGCCACTGAGGCTTTGCGAATACACCATAAGGAGCTGATGAAGCTGCCATTGCAAGACCTTCTTCCGGAACTGTACAGTGATGGTCTCATTACTGAGGAGACTCAGGAAAGGATTGTGCACCCACGAGCTCCGTATATCAAGAGGGAGGCAAATCAACTCATCCTTCAGGATGTCAGGCAAGCAGTTGGCAACCAGCCTGGACATTTGGACAGATTTCTTAAAAGCCTACAGACACTTCAAGTGGCAGAAGCTTTATCACAACGAGTCAAAGGTACATATGTATGCTATTTTCAAGTACATGCACAGATATGTAAATGTTGCTGTACGTAATGCTGTACCTACAGCTACTTTCCATGTATCCTGTATGTGCACAAATATTTCTGTGCACATATACGTATACTCAACTTGTAAACCTGTATAGCTGGAACTTTGGTGGCATTTCTATTTGACGGTTTGACTTCTAACTGGACTATTGGTGGAATTTATGTTGACGGTATGTCACAGTTCAAAAGTGTGACATCATCTAGTCACCATAACCGTCATCCTGAAAGTCATCTTCTTGATTATGTCACAAGGGGAATCGGCTCTGAAATGTCTACGTATCGTTGCTAGTGCCATGCCTAAACCTCGTGTTGTTCCTGAATGTGACAACGGAAGCGAGGAGTAGTTCAGCATGTTCATCTTCCTAAGTATTTAGAGCAAGAGTTCAGTGGTCAAGGGAGGTGGCCAAAGCAAGATCCGACTGGACTGGACCAAGAGATCATTCGGTTTAGTGCAGCTTGCACAAGATTGCTTCGAAGCAAGCATTGCTCTTGCCAAAGAGTTGATTACCTTCCAAACAGAGAAAGTGAAGAAATGAATTAGGGGCTTCTTAGCTGGTTCAGGTGAAAGGGGTGGTTCTCTAGATACCAAGATTGCTAACAGTAAAAAACTGGTATCTAAAGAACCACCCCCTTTCTGAAATCTGAAGGATTCTGCAGTTCCATCTTTCATCCCAAAAGCAGTCGTCGTCGTTGTAAAATGGTTGTCGCGATTGTCATTCGACTGATGACTCACCTCTGAACCTTGACCCCACTTTGGTGTGCAAAGCAGATACCGTCGAGAAGATACCACGCGGATATAGTCAAGATCTCAAGTGGAGGATTGTGTGGAGTTGTTTCTACAGGAACACGTCTTGTGAAGAGGCAGCAGAGACCTTTTTCGTTAGTGTAAGAACCGTGGCATCTTCTCGACGGTATCTGCTTAGCGTGCCAAAGTGGGGTCGAGGTTCAGAGGTGAGTCGTGAGTCGAATGACAGTTGCGACAATCATTTTGCAAACCGCTGTTTAAGAGCTGGGTCAGTGGAATGCCGCAGCTTAATCTATCCACTATCAAGGATTTGATGGACCAGGGACTAGTGTTTTACAGTACTGCTCCATCCATAACGGAAGGGTACAGCCATAGAATGTCAACTATATACATAGTTTGTATAATCTATGGTACAACTGGCACTAGCTGTAGTCAATATCATTGGTAGCTGTGCAGTAGCTATGACAAAGCATAACTATACAATCTGCCTCACTGAAAAGATTCATCATGAGATAGAAGCAGAACACCAAGACAACAGGCAATCATGCTGGCATGCTGGAATCTCTGTGTTCTGCCAAGCGTTGCCTGCCAACAGTTCAAAGCGCATTCAAGCAAGATTTTCACCACCTACACATCTCCTGCATTTTTAAGGTACACAAAAGATGTGGAAGATACTCTTACTGTATTTGCACGCCATGCATTTTGTGCTTTTCAACCTCCATTCAGTCGCTCCTATGTCTTTATCAGAGCTGCTGCCACTCGCAGAGTCATGTACAGGGCCATTTGGTTCGAACTTTTCATTTCCATCGCGTCCGTACCGTCATGCACTACCGTATTACTCGTTCTCGCTCTCATTGTGCACGCCATTGCCGCTGTTGGAAACCTGCAGATTAGTTTCTGTGGTATGTATACAAGTATGTAGAATCTAATATATTTTTGTATATAATATGAAATTTTGTGGTTATCCGCGAGGCCACCAAACTGTCAATTGGAACCCCCATCAAATTCTCTGGCTATACGGTATGCACATATGTTACTGCAATGTACGTTCAACATTATGGTCAACACCCTAAACACATACACATACACACACAGCTCTAAAACATGTCATCCTATTATGCCACAGACACCTTTACTGCAAACTGTACCTGCCTGCCTCCAACATCTGTGCTTCATAGTGACCACAAATTGAAAGGTAATGTATATAATATGTATATCATGTGAGTACCATTTTATTATAATTTATATTCATATTCACATTCATTGTTTTCAAGTGCATAATGTGACCTGCACACTTCACATCCATGCACCTATCCTTACTCCCATGAACCAGCAGCATTTGCATAACTTCTAACTTGCAATGCATGCCCTATAGTGTTATGTAATCCCAATCATTAGAATATATAGTAATATTTACATATTCACTACATACATACGTATGTCTCTGTAATACACATGGTACCTTCCTGTCAGAATGAGGATCTGCATGCATGTCTTTTGATGTTTGTGGATAGATTGCATACTCTTGTTCTCACAGGACCACATTGTTGTGAGAGGATGTTGCAGGGATGGCAGCTTATTCCCATTCTAGTAGTGTTAGCTCTTCTAATACTAGCTGTGTCATACCTAGCTGCTCAACAAATAAGCAATCGAAAATTTGCAGAGTGGCAAGCAAAACTTCCACCTATTCCTACCGCATTCACTGGCAGAGAGAAAGAAATTGAGCTCATTCTTGATTTTGTACTTAAAGAGCACATACGTATTGTCTCAATTACTGGTGGCCCTGCTTATGGCAAGTCTAGTTTGGCTATTGTTTGTGCTCACAGATTACTGACACTGAGAATGCAAGTGTATTATGTGCCTCTATCTGAGACAAACACTATTGAGACATTCATAATGGCATTCATGCAATCAGTCGCAGTGAAAAGTACTGAGGAAGTCCCTCAAGAAAAGGAGCTTCGCAATTGGGTATCTTCACTGAGAACAAGAACTGTTTTAGTTCTAGACAATGTAGACCACTTGACACTGAATGAAAGGCTTAGAAATAGATTTCTTTCGTTGCTCAAAGACATAGTTGCTGCCAATGAGAATGTACAGTTGGTAGTTACCACCAGATACAGGTTTAATATTGTAGATGACTTTGAAGAGATCCATGTACACCCTCTGGACACTCCGCAGGCTATAAGCTTGCTCAAAGACTTAATCCTTGCTGCAAGGAGTGCAGATCAGGATGAGAACATGGATTTTGAAGTCATTGTAAACAAAACTGGTGGTATTCCTTTAGCCATCAAAGTTGTTGGTCGCCTCCTGAAATCTAAAGCCTTGTCAGGAGCAGAGATCATTGAAGAACTCTCAGTCAATCCTCTGCATACGTTGAGCCGGAAAAGTTTCACACCTGATGAGCAACTCAGGCGTTGCTTTGAACTATCCTTCAAGTACTTGGAGCCACATGAGCAGCAATGTTTTCATTATGCCTCTCGATTTCCAGGCTCATTTGATCACAAAGCTAGAGATGCCATTATCACTGCCACCACACGTGACGCAAACTGCTTGGAGTATCTCATAGATCTGTCCTTGGTGGAGTATAACTATTTGGCTAAGCGCTACACGATGCACTCACTCCTTCGTGCCTTTGCAAAAAGTTGTGTATCTACAAAGTATCCTACACGTAGGTATTATTGGCTCTTTGCCAAGCATTATATGGATCTCCTGAGTAACTATGTAATGGAAGCAAGAGCTGGTGGAAATGTTAGTGTTGTCTACACCACCATTGCACTAGACTACCATAACATACTGCATGTTTTGCGATTATATGGGAATGGAAAAATCGACCATTCAGTGAGTGATGTATTAGCTTTTGCTCTTGACATGTTCAACATCATGCAGCCCAGATTTCCATGGAAGGCTCTGGCAGATTGGTGGACAAAGATACTGAAAAATACCTGCAGTATAGCCACAGATGATTTGGACTCTTTTGAGGCCCTTATACCCAAGTTTGTTGAGCTCAGTACAAAGTTTGGAAAGTTATTACTGCATTACAACCAGACCTTGCCTGCAAAACGTGTGTTGCGGTTTTCTGAGGAATGTGTATACAAGTCAGTCATATATTCAGGGATGGAACAAGAGGAACAATGTCTGCATCCATATTACAGCCACTATAGTGCCATATTGCAAGTATTGGAAAGTGTTTACGAAAGAAACGGAGAATTCCAACAAGCTTTGAAGCTGAGAACACAAAGATATTCTTGTGTAAGTTCGCAGTCGTGGCATTACCAAGACAGTACCTTGCCAGAGGATGTCTGTTCTGATGGAATTGATTATTTGAGACAACAAGTGAGTCATGACCCTGGACACTTCCAGGCAGTTCTCTTGCTCTTTGATGCTCTCTTCAATTGCAGTAGGCTGCAAGATGCCCTTGTGGAACTTCAACGGTTAGAAAGCGCATACCATAATTACCAAATTCACACTCAGCATGAACCCGAACTACTTAAGGCCGCAGTTGCAGTTGCTAAGCGGTTTCAATTAGTTCTAAATTACAGAAAAGAAGTGGAATGGTTGACAAGTGCAGCTGAGTGTGTAACAGGGGAACTTCCTTTGTTCCACCTTCATTTTCTGCTGACACGTCTTTATTGGCATAAATTGGACAATCAGGAGGAAGCTCTTAAGCACGGTAAGATTGCCTATGATTTGGCTATTCATTTTAAGAAGCAGATGGATTGTAGCACTGTTGCCCATACCATTGTCTTTAAAGCAGCACTTCGACTAGCTGACATTCTATATCAAATAGATGGTAGACACACGGATGCAGAACAGTATCTTCAAGAAGCACTTGATAGACTTCCTGTTGTCTTTTCTGATGATGCAGAGAGTATCTTCAGCATACAGGAATTTGTTGTTGGTCATCTAATCTCAATTGCCTACCAGTCTAGCCAGCATTTGAAATTGTTTAAGCACTATGGGCAGTGGGCTGGCCTGAAAATATCTCAAACTATTCTGCAAGTGCTAAAGCTATTGGACTTGGCTTACCATAGCACAAGCATAGCCAAATTAGATGATTCTTTAGACCATATATTTGGCATTGGAGGCACAGCAAGGCGGTTCATGAATGCTTGTGTAATGCAAATGCAGAAAATTGCTTCATTCCATTTTGTTATGTTTTCAGTTTACTTTGTACTATTTATTGTCATTCTTGTATTGCTTGCAAGGTCCTGCTGTTACTCTTGCATTCTAATGTACTGCACAACAGTCATTACATTTGTTACACTGTTAACTTCAGTATGGTACCTTGTTCTACTACCTCTGTATTGTGCTCACTACTTTCTATTTTATGCTTTCACTAAGCACAAACTTTGGGTCCCTGTTATTCCGAAACTTCCAGAACCAATCAATTCTACAATTGAGGCTATTCTTCCTTTCAAGACTACTGTATCAGCTTGGGTGTTGTGCTTGTCTGGACTGTACCTTTGGTCAATGCATTCTCCCTCTCTTGCATCACCCGATAAATGTTACCATAACATGACCATGGGTATTCTCGACGATGACATTTATAAGGAATGTACATGCACAATTTTAAGCTATTGCTGTGTACCACTAGTACTGTTATAGTCATTTCAGGGTTTCTAGTCCTGTTTGCCCATTGCACACTTCGATCACTCAGGTGAGTAAAGTGTTGGAACCACAGAGCTCACTGAATTCATATTCTAATGGTATTTAATACATGAGGCTCTGCAGTTCCAGTAGCTACGTACTATAATCACATGAATGATTGCAGTGTGAGTGATTGCAGTGTGCAGTGGGCAAACGGGAGTAGAAACCCTTGAAAGGACTGTATCTGAATGATCAGAACTGCATTGCATTTGGCTGCAGAATTTGCTTTGGGGTTAGGGAGGCAGGGCCACGTTATAATTAGTGGTTCATCAGGTCTTTGCATGCATCTTGGGTGGCTACATACACAGGCAATGTACATGGCATGTCAGTATGCATGCATTTATTATCCCATGTTGCTCAGCATTGATGCTGGGGTAAGTTTTCTTTGCTTCTGTTTACTAGTATGAGCTTATAAGACGAAGGGGGACAGTCCCTTTGCCACTTCCATCTCCCCTGAGCTGTTGGTGTGTGGGCTGAGTGAAGAGCCAAACATCCTACAGGGGAGGATGGAGATGGGGCGTATTGATATTCATTCTCTCTTCACAGTCAGTGTCCTGTGTGACGGACATGTAAATGGTGCTCTTATCACACCACACCGCACCCCACCGCACCACGCATACACAGGCTTCGTGCGTAAAACAGACACACGTGTCTGCGTTCGTACTCACCTGCCCAGCATTGTTTCCGGGTGTTTCAGGAAGAGCGAAGGGCTGACCGTGAACCTCTTGCCCGCCACGTTCAGGGTTTGTCCCTCGAAGGCGACGTCGATAGTTTGGAGGTGGGCGTTGCCTCTCCCTTGACGCTCCCTTCGCTCAAGTTGCCGTTCTCCGGCTCTGAATCCGCGTCCTGAAAGACCCTCGAATGTCTCAGGCTGTGCGAGGAGCCAGAGGTCGTTACGGGACGACGCAAGGAGCTCCTGTCGGCAGTCGGGACATTGTTTCCCTGGGCACACGGCGAGTGTATATGGCACAGAGCTTTGAGGATGCCCCACAATGTAGTCGCATGTTACATGTGGTGACGTAATGAAGGCGTGGGGTCGCGAATCAATCTTTTTGGGCGTAGCAGTGAATCGCTCACTCTGTACCGTGATATTGTATCGCTACGCATCGGCCAAATCATGGAGGAAAAGTCTCAGAAATCTCCTACGGATATAAATGATGCTGAGGTTGCCTCTGATTCGCTGAATCCAGCTGGTGATTTCCAGCTGAAAGGTACGTAGCTACGTAGCAAGTGGCCGACATTCTGTGTGAATAGCTACAGGGAAACCTTTCTGAATCAAATTAAATTTTATTGCACATTTTTTGGCTAATAGCTAACATGCCACATACTAATGCGCATAGAGCACTTACCCTATGCAGTAGTGAAAAGTGTTGGTTAAGAAACATCTTTTGTTTAGAAGTTGAAGGAGATGATAGCTAGCTATCAGCCATGGCTGCAATGGGAGCTGGGTGGTAGGCAGTCCTACATTCGCTTGAATTCAATACAGTGTTCCGTATCAAAGGCGGTAATGACCACAGTTAAGTTTGTGTTCTGCGACTGAGTGGAGTGTGTCCAGAGTGGAACTACCAGAATACTAACAGAAACAGACATCGGAGACCATTCCATAATTCTGCAAACTTGGACTATGGTCATCTCCCCTTTGAAAGATTTCCCAAGGCTCATGGCAAGAGTGCTTAGTAAATTTGCCATCTTCTAATGATGTCAACCCACTTCAAAAATCCTCCCTAGGCCAGCGCTTGCCAGTCTTCATGTTTGTGTGGTATATAAGCAAGACTGGCATACGGCTTACCAAAGCAAAGAGTGCTCCTTTTAATTTCTTATTAATTATCATACATGTATGATACGTGGGTTAGGGGATATTAATGATGCTATAATAGGGGCTCGTAAATGTCTTGTTGTATGATTTCTTTGTATGAACAAAGACACAATGTTAATGCTTATTCAACAACAGAATGAAAGTCTTTATACATGCAAGTAGTTGACACAAAAACTTTTGGGTTGAAGCACCCTCCTATTGAGTATATACTATTAAGCAGTTGTGTCATTGTTCATCAAAAGAAGGTCACAAGGGAATACTGATTGTATATTTCTCTCTAGCTCCAGAGGAAGGTGCTGCTGTGGGTGCTGTTCGTCACTTTTATGACAAGCTCATCCAGCTGCCTCTGAAAGAGAAAGCACCAGAATTGCTCAGCCACTACTTGATCACCTTCAGCACTCTGGAGCGAGTGAATAATAGTTGTTACATTTGGGCGGAAAAGGGCAGGTTCATCCTATAGGATGTCATTGCGGCAGTACAGCAGAAGCCGGAAATGTTGGACGTCTTCTGCAAACTCTTGCAAGATTGGCAAGTAGCTGAAAAATTGGCCCAGCCAATCAAAGGTGTAATATGCACTTTCAAGCATGTTGTTTGCAGAATTGTGGTCGTGTTCTGTGCATGTATGCATGCTTTGATCATTGTCAAGTGTTCTGAGGTATGTGCACTAGACATGCATATGCAGGAATATGCTGAAACTGCTGCTTGTATCTGTTGCACACTTTCAATGGACACTCTGTTGTCATTCATATGGTGTAAGCCAAATGGGTAAGCCCGTGCAATAGTAAGCAGGATTTCCTCTTATCATTAGTACTGTCTACGTAGGGATGGCTGCAGTGCAATGGAAAGCCAGCGCTATCATTCTACAGAGCACAAACCGTGCCATGTCCAAGACACTTTCCGCATTTTGTCTTCTTCTTCTAATTCTTTTTCTTCTTCTCGTGGTGCTGTTGCTCAAGAATGCTAAAGCAAAATTGTGACTTTCAATGGGCTGAAATTTTGTGCATTATAGAGAGCACCGTGAGTTAGTCATGTAGATGTCAATTTTTTTGGCTTTTGGATTCACCAACCAGGAAGAGGCCACTTGCATTGACGCCTGTTCTGCAAATGGTCGTCCAGCTAGAAAGCAACAACCTGGCTCACAATGTTCTTTTGGTTTTGGACCACTGCTGACTCAGTGCAACAAGATTACCCGGGAGAGGCATGCATGTGATGATGTATAGAGGTCAACTGCTGAGTCTAACATGGAGCCTCATACCCTGCTGCTATGACCAGCCACTTTTAGGTCTGGATGGGCAGGCTCTGCCCTGCATGTTTTCTGCTGAATACTGTGCATGACGGAAAAAGTGTTACTTCTAAGCTAAGTGCTAACGCACACCTAGCCCATAGTGGTTTAGTATTCCATGGGGTGTTTGAACAGTAATCAGGGGATGGAGCCTGTAGCAACTTTTGTATTATACCCTAGGGGGCCTGTGAGAAGTGACTAATTAACACTTTACACATATAACGTAGCTTGTGCATGCTGTATTATATGTTGTTACAAATGATTCCTCCCACTTACTTTTAGGAAAATATGAAGAGTTGACCTTGAAACTACCTGAACGATGTACCACTTCAGCCAAGTTGACCTTATCAACAGGTACTATTATGTACTATAGAGTTTAGAGATTCATTACCTCGTCTAGCCTTTGTTGGTTCTTGAGCATAAGACATGTGGTAGATAGCTTCAATTAGCAAAATGTTTCATCCCCAAGGGAGCCTCCTTCAGTTGCAAAGAGGTACAAAACAGAAGGCTGTTTGTTAATTGAAGCTATTTACCACATGTATGTTTTACGCTCAAGAACCAACGAAGGTCTGGGTACAATTATGTGGAAAGTATTATATGGTGTGATCTTGTGATGCAAGCAGGTTCAGCATGCCATGATTGCATCCGTGTGTATGTTCAAGTTATGAATTATGATGTCTATATAATAATATGTATGTTTCAAATTGTATTTGCAAGTTGAATTGATTGTTCATTTTGTAGATCCAGGCTTCTGTGAGAAGATGTTCCAAGGATGGCATTTTATTCTTATTCTACTGGTAGTGTTTCTCGGTGTACTAGCTGCGTTTTACCTAGCTGCTCAGCAAATGGATAAAACAGCTGCAGAGTGGAAAGCAAGAGTTCCACCCATTCCTATCGCTTTCACTGGCAGGGAGGCGGAAATTCAACAAATTGTCGATCGTATTATTGTGCAAGACAATGCGAGCATTGTGTTAATCACAGGTGGTCCAGGTTATGGGAAGTCCAGTGTGGCCATAGCTGCTAGTCATTGGCTAATGATGCACAGCATTCCAGTGTGTTATGTGTCACTCTCTGAAGCTGATAGTATGGAGACATTCATGATGACACTTTTACATGCACTTACAAGGAAAACAGAGAAACATCCAGATAAACTTCAAATACTATCTTTGGTAGGATGGCTAAAAGAGAAGACAGTGATAGTTCTGGATAATGCTGACCAGTTAACATTAAACGAAACCGAGTTGAGGGAGGATTTCATACAACTTTTGACGCATATTGTTGAAAGTATCTATCTGCATTTGGTGGTTGTGACCAGGTATCGTTTCAGAATTACCAGTCGTTTTGAGGAAATTCATCTACAGCCTCTTGAAAGCTCTCAAACACAATCCTTGCTAAGATCTTTAATGCATGTTTCAAGTCATGCTATTAGCACAGAACTGACAGACGAACAGTTGCAGATGATATCTAATGTAACTGGTGGAATCCCACTAGCAATTAGGATTGTCGGCGACGTGGTGAAATCAGTAGAATTCCCAGTCAGTGAATTACTTAATTAAGGAGCTCTCAATAGATCCAGTTAGCACCCTCAGTGATGATAGATTCACTCCCGATGAACAGCTGAAACGCTGCATTGATTTCTCCTACAAGTATTTACGCCCAGATGGGCAAAGGTGCTTTTTATTCGCTGCGCACTTTCCAGGTTCATTTGATTATCAAGCAAAAGTGCACATTTTTTCCAACTTGACAAGTGATGCACACTGCTTACACCAACTAGTAGATCGATCCTTAGTGGAGTACAGTGCGGTTAGTGAGCGGTACAGCGTGCATGCATTGCTCCGTGCATTTGCAAGAGATCATTCTGATGCTAGGAATTTATCATTATTGGAGAACTACTACCATCTGTATGCCAGCCATTATATTACAGTATTGAGTGAGCAAGTGAGCAGAGCTAAAGCAACTGGCAATGTCAGCAATTTCTACACTTCCCTGGTTGTAGACTATCACAATTTCTTGCAAGTGCTTCAACTCCTTTCAACCAACTTGACATCTTTGGTAGACCCCAGCACTGAATTGGAACTTGCACTTGAAGCATTTCAAATAATGCAAACTCGATTTCCACATGAGGTCCTTTTAGACTGGTGGACTAAGCAATTGGCTTTATGTGCAACAGAAGAAAAATATCAAAATCTGACCTTACAAAGATTGCAGCTGGGCATAAAACTTGCCCAATTGCTATGGTATTACCAGGAATACTCACTAGCCAGAATTACCTTGCTGAGTGCTAAAATTTGTATTAGTATGGATAATGACCTGGCCCGGGCATTTGAATTGTGTCAACACCCACAGTTGAGTATTTACACAACAATGTTGCACATGTTGGCTCAAGTGAGTGAGAAGGAAGGTTTAGTTCGCGAGGCCCGTGCTTATAACAAGACAATTCACAAATGCCTTAGAGCAGCTCCAAACTCAAAAGCAGAGGAAATAATTCCATACAACTTCTGCACTGATGGAATAGGTCATCTAAGGGAAGTGTTTAAGAACTACAAGGACTTCCCATCTGCTTTGCAGCTGTTCAATGCTCTGTTGAAGTGTAAAAGAACAGAGGCTGCCAATAGCATTAAGCTCTTGGAAGATGCCTTTGAAAGAATGTTGGCAGAATCGCCAGCACTGTCAGCAGAGTCTAAGGGGCAGCACTGCATGCATATTGCAAAATGCATGTATCTGGTTTCCAACCATGAAGGGGAAGTGAAGTGGCTTGTGAGATCAGCAGAGTACATACAAAACAACGATTGTTCTGCATTCTATATTTATTTTCGTCTGACGCGACTTTACTGGAAGGTATTGAATGACAAACAAAAAGCTCTTGAGAGTGGTAGATCTGCTTATGCTAAAGCTATGAACTTGTACCCAAATGCACAACACCATTATCATGCTTGGCAGGCATCATTAAGATTGGCCTCTATTTTAAGTCAAGTTGTTGGGCATCAAGGAGAAGCAGCACGTTACTTTCAAGAAGCACTTGATTGTCTACCATTTATCAGTGCTACTCCAGATTTCATTTATAAGTATCAGCACTTCATTGAGAGGAACCTTGTATCTCTGTATTATCAATCAAGACAGTTCAGTGTGTTCTTCCAGCACTATGGTCAGTGGGCTATGCTTGAAGTTGTTCATACACCCTGGGATGCTGCAAAACGGATTAAGGACCTGTATTATGACATGCTTTATGCACAACGTGCAACGAGCAGCAACTTGGCTATTGTGGATGACTCTTTGGATCAACAACTGAGAGGATTGAATACTGTCTGGCGACATCTGATGGCACACATTGCCCAGACATGCAAATCAACCATGTGGTATGTAATTGTCTGTATTTGTGGAATCATTGTACTTTATGTTTGTTGCTGTGCTTGTATATGTCTAGGGTGTGTTTGTCCAGTACATTTCGTTTTTGTAAATTGGTTATATGCTGCATCAGTATTTGTCTATTGTTTCCACTACTTTCTCTATGTTGTGCTTGTCCAGCACAAAGTGTGGAAGCCAAAGCATTTTCCAGCAGATGCACGTTTTGCTGTAATGGTTTTTTGGCAACTAGTCATTGTAGCAGTCTTTGTCATACCTCATTTTCTATCTAAGACAGACTCATATGATGATTTATCAATGCATATTTGTGATGAGGGTATGTACTTCATCTTATTGTAAAGTTTATAATCTGTAATATCCAAATGTATTCCTATAATTATAGAATATCTATGAGCAACAGATTTATTATCAATATTGTGCACATAATTATGTATATGCATGCATCTTTTCTTGCCTGATGAATATGAAGATCAACTGAAATGATGTGAATGATTGAACTGAAATGATTTATCTATATATAGGGAAAGGGTAGCACGAGAGGCAATGATTGTGGTTCACCACACTTATAGCACACACATTCGTACACACACGTGCAGTCAATCAGTTTGTGATCATTTGGCAGTGTTGATGTCAGGGGGGTGCCACTTTTTATATACAGCCCTGAAGGTGAACCCAACCAATCTCTAGTCCTCTATATCTAGCTGCTAGGCCACCTCCCCAGACTGACAGAGACAGTTGTAGATGATATCTCGTGGAATCCCACTAGCAATTAGGATTGTAGGCGACCAGGTGAAATCAGGAGAATCCCCAGTCACTGAACTACTTGAGGAACTCTCAATAGATCTAGTTAGCACCATCAGTGACGATAGATCACTCCTGATGAACAGCTGAAACGCTGCATTGATCTCTCCTACAAGTATTTACGCCCAGATGGGCAAATTAGCTTTTTATTCGCTGCGCACTTTCCAGGTTCATTTGATTATCAAGCAAAAGTGCACATTTTTTCCAACTTGACAAGAGATGCACACTGTTTACACCAACTAGTAGATCGATCCTTAGTGGAGTACAGTGCGGTTAGTGAGCGGTACAGTGTGCATGCATTGCTCCGTGCATTTGCAAGAGATCATTCGGATGCACGAAACTCATCGTTTGACAACTACTACCAGCTGTATGCCAGCCATTATATTACAGCATTGAGTGAGCAAGTGAGGAGAGCTAAAGCAACTGGCAATGTCAGCAATTTGTACACTTCCCTGGTTGTAGACTATCACAATTTCTTGCAAGTGCTTCAACTCCTTTCAGCCAACTTGACATCTTTGGTAGACCCAAGGATTCAAATGAAACTTGCACTTGAAGCATTTCAAATAATGCAAATGCGATTTCCAGGTGAGATCCTATTCGACTGGTGGACTAAGCAATTGGCAACAAGGTAACAACAGAAAATTATCATGATCTGACCTTACAAAGATTGCAGCTGGGCATAAAAATTGCCCAACTACTAAGGTACCGCCAGGAATACTCACTAGCCAGAATTACCTTGCTAAGTGCTAACATGTGTATTAGCATGGATAACAACCTGGCCCGGGCATTTGAATTGTGTCAACACTCACAGTTGGGTACTTACACAACAATGTTGCAAATGTTAGCTGAAGTAAGCGAGAAGGAGGCCCATGTTTGTAAAAAGATTATTCACAGATGCCTCAGAGAAGCTACTAACATGACAGCAGAGGAACTACAACTTTTGCTCTGATGGAATAGGTTATGTAAGGGAAGGGTATGAAAACATTAAAAGCTTCTCATCTGCTTTGAAAATGATTGATGCTCTGTTGAAGTGTAATATAACAGAGGCTGCCAATAGCATTGAGCTCTTGGAAGATGCCTTTGAAAGAGAATTGGCAGAATTGCCATCACTGCCAGCAGACTCTAAGGGACAGCATTGCAAGCTCATTGCAAAATACATGTGTCTGGTTTCCAACCAAAGGGGAAGTGAAGTGGCTTGTGAGGTCAGCAGAGTACATGCAACACCAGGACTACCTTGCATTCAATATTTACTTTCGGCTGACTGAACTTTACTGGCATTTTCTGAATGACAAACACAAAGGTCTTGAAAATAGCAGGGCTGCGTATGCTAAAGCTGTGCATGCCAAGCGCCATGATCAAATTTGGTGGGCATCAGTGAGATTGGCAGATATTTTAAGCCAAATTGATGGGCATCAGATAGAAGCAATACATTACTTCCAAGTAGCATGTGATCACTTACTATTTATTGATGCTGATGCAGATGTCATTTACAAGTACCGTAATTTCATTGAGGCAAACCTTGTGTCGTTGTATTTTCAATCACAACAGTTCAGTGCTTTCTTCCAGCACTATTATGAGTGGATTAAGCTCGAAGCTGTTCAGACACCTCAGAATGCTGCAAGGAAAATTTATGACATGTATTATGATATGCTTTATGCACGGCATGCAAAGAGCAGCAGCTTGGCTACTGTGGATGACTCTTTGCATCAAATTAAAGGATTAGATTCTGTCTGGCGACATCTGAATGCCCACTTTTACCAGATGTGGAAATTAGCTATATGGTATGCGCAATTTATCTTTTTGTGTACCTGTGGAGTACTGCTATGTGTTGTTTCTTGTGTACTACTATGTCTCTATATGTGCTGTTGTAAAGAAATTTGTCTTGCGCCTTTCGCTTTTGCTGTAGTCATATTATACGAGGCATTAGTATTTGTCTTTAGTTTTCACTATTTCCTTTATCTTGCACTTGTTAAACACAAAGTTTGGATACCAAAAGGTTATTCAGCATTTGTAGAAACTGCTGTAATGCTTTTATGCCCGATAGTCCTTTTAGCACTCTTCATGTCAATGTATCAAGAATTACTTCTTCCTAAGCCACACATGTATCGTAATTTATCAATGCATTATGTTTCTCATGATTGTATGTGCTTAAACTGACAAGAGTATTCTCAGTTTATACAATGTTTATCCATTTCACTATGTAAGCAACTTGTCCACACTGGGCAATTGCATATAATAATGTAGGCACAGGGTGTGTCTGTTCTTGCTGAATTGATCTGAAGATCAAATTGGGATCTTCGTTATAAAAGAAACTTGGCATAAGGACGATACAGTGAAATTGCAAAGGCACTTGGAAATCATGTACAAAGAGCAAAGGTTTAGTGTGACTGTAAAACTCCTCCTGTGTAATACAAGTCTATGTTTGCCGTAATCCATTCTCGAGGGCCCTACAGTAAAGCATTACATTGCGTTAACTAGAAACAGGGACAGGTCTATACTGTATCTGAGGATGTTACATACATCATGAAAACCAGTTATATACCTGCTCTTTCCAACAAGTTAAATTACACCTAACTCTGGGCACAAATGTATAGATCAAATGTTCAGGGGATAGAATGTACGTGGCATGTCCATACACATGCATTCATATTATATATCAGCGGAGAAGCCAGCCTTCAAAGGGCTTCTCTGTTACAGCACCCCTTCAGTGGCGCTCCAACGACTACGCTTCAATGACAGTGCTTGGATGGCACCACTGTTGTTGGCTAGCTCAATTACTCTTTCTGGTAGCTAGAAAGCTATTAGCCACGTGCATAGAAATGAAACCATCAAGGGAATATATACGTAATACATACATGATTGTAAAACAATTATAAAGGATCGGAGTGGTGTGAAAAGTTGTCTAATTGAACGTCTGGCCTGCAAGACTATGTTTTGCTCCGAACTCTTATAGATTTTGATGTATCTGCAACAATTTGTTAATCTCTGATTCCCAAGGCTGTTTCTTGCAGTCAGTTGTCCAGCACTCCCAGCACACGTAGCTACCCAAGTAGATGTGTATAGCTACGTACCACATTAGCACATGATTGGTGCAAGCACCATATACCATAGATACAGTATGCAAGTACATGAATGTCTGGTTGTATAAATGAATCCTGGTCTTGGGCCGATTTGGATGTACTACCAAGTGATTTAATACTTCTCCAGTGGATGGATACTTGACCGTTAAGCAGTGGTTGTACAGTCGAAGCAATGCCACATAACAAGTGAAAGTATGTATAGCACTACATCTATAAGCCTACACCTGTGAGCTATATGCATTCATGTCTTGAATTGCTCTGAAACAGGCTCGGTGTGATGTCCAGGTTTGATCTGCCAGTGATGTATAAATGTGTTATGCGGGTACAATCATGCATGGTCATGTAGTTGGTGCCACCATACTTGTGAATCTAGAGAGAGACTGGCTCTGCGGAATACACAGTCATGCACTCCCGTGAATGAAATGACTCCTTGACGGACGAACCATAGCGTTGTCGTTGGTCCGTTACTCCTGGTAATGCGGTGCCTCTCATAGTAGTTGAAATCGTTGAGCATCTTCTTTGATGTGAACATCTATGAAGTTGGGAACGATCACGAGTGGACGTGCAAGAATCACTGCACTATCAACGCAACATAACGGACGTTTCAAGCACATCGATCCAGTGAGCCGATGACCGAGGAAACCTTTTCCCTGAGCTTACTGTATAGCGTGAGAAGAACGGTGGACAGAACTTAGGATCGAGTGGGGTTGGTTTGGGCATATATAGATGCTCTACTATCTATGGTTGGGTATGACCCGAGTCGTAATGTAGATAGGTGGGTCCCTGATTAATTCTTATGACGTTTCGTTTGGTAGGCGTGGCATACCATACCTACTCTGTGTGAACCAGATCATGGGGAAAAAGTCGAGGAAAGCTAGAGCACTTTCTAAAAAAGGATGCACCAGAGTAGCTACGGCGGAGGTTGACACAACCAAGCCTACAATAACTAAGGAACCAAGTGCGTCCGTAGTTTCCAAAAATGGTGAGTCTTTCGTCAACTTGCCAAAGGTAGCTAGACTGATCGCGCGTGGAATTGATCCACCTAAGCACTTTGGTGTGGTCTGTCCCTTTGATTGTTGCTTCTTGACCACTGTTGTGCATATGCACAATACGAATACACTATACTGAGCTGGATAGGTGATAATTGCTATGTGTGATTTGTGAATTTGAAAGAATCTGAGTGATATCACAGTAATCATCAAGAGCAGAGTAATAAAAGGGAGGGAAAGAGTGATAGTTTACGGTGGGTGTCGTAGGTCAGTGGCAGAGCACTAGTGGCCTAAGCCAGAACCCCTGGGTTCAATTCCTGGCGGCACCACTTTTCTTTCTTCCCCTTTGCTGTTTCAAAGGACTTCAGACAATAACTACCGAGATTATCTTCATTAGATAATCTCCATCGATCTTCAGACCTGGGAGCCCCATTCATTGGGTTCCCCTTGCTGCGATATCGCTCAGATTTTTTCACATCCGCTATTCTTAGCTATGTAGCTATACCATTTATAAATACACAATGTCGTTCGTACTCACTGACATCAGCAGTTAGAGTTTAAGTGGGCATGGGTTGGCTGCATTTCTGTGATGTCACATATTTTTCTGCTCCTCTGCTGAAGATGCTGCTGTGAATGCTGTTCGTCACTTCTATGACAAACTCATCCAGCTGCCTCTGGATGAGAAAGTGCCAGCATTGTTCAAACACTACTTGATCACCGCAAGCACCTTGGAGCGAGTGGGTAAGCTCTGTCACATTCGTGCAGAGAAAAACGGGTTCATTCTCCAAGATGTCATTGAAACAGTGCAGAGGAAGCCGAACATGTTGGACGTTTTCTGCAACCTGTTGCAGGATTTGCAAGTTGCTGAATTGGCACAGCTACTTAAAGGTCAGCAGTTGAGTAAGACCTTAGCATCAAACATCCTACGTACATTTGAGTATTCATTAACATTTCCATCTTTGATCCAAATTTGATATAAATAGAGAGTATCAATACCTATAGGCTGAGGTAAAGTTATTTAATCTCAGGTTGGAAAACACCAATGGTGCAAATGTTTGTAATAGCCACTACCAATTGATGGTGCAAGGTGAGGGCATCCGGCAATTGCACAATCGAAGGGTTTTCAGACCCCAATGCCTTTTCCCCACATACCAAGCCCCTTATATGGGTAACAGACGCCATTTTGCCCAGCATCCCCGTGGACCAGAGGGATTTTTAACGGGGACCAAAAATAGCACACTGACCTGCCTCAATCGGTCGCTGAACTGACTGCCACAAGAGCAGCACAGAATTGGAAGCAGCCTGAATCGAGAATTCAAACTGTTATAAAGATATATGGAGCAACTACTGGCCATAGGAATAGCTACAGATATGATTTCTAGGCCACAAGCGAGGTGTCAGTAACTGACATATACATACATATATGTGCATATACGTACAAGCATTTGACGACTTACGCGTCAATATTAGTTGCCTCGCCTTCCGGCTCACCAATTATTTATCTAATCCTCCTTGTATATACGTATATGAATAATCAAAGTACAGAAACAGGCTGCACAGCCATCATTGGCTATTGATCAACAATTGCTATTGCTATTGGTCAACATAGAGGTGTGTGTTGGAGGGGGAGTGGGGAAGGGAATGCACAGAGACTCCATAGCCCAATCCATTTTAAGGAACACTCTGGCTATGAAAGAGCACTAAATATATAACCATAAATGTGACAATTCACAGATGTATCAGATCAAGCTTGTTTGGACAATCTGGAATAAGAAACATACGTGAGAGGTCGGCCTATAGCTAGGATGATGGCTATATATGTAGATAAGGGTGTGTATGCTCATAACTATTCTTTCACTGTTAGCAATGTGCATTCATAGAATTCATAGAATTTGCATCTTTCATTACCTTGTGTCCATGCAGACAAATATGATGAGGAATTACTAAACCTGAAGGAGACAGAAACACACAGCACCACTTCAACCCAAGCAGGTATGCAGTCTATGCAGAATTTTGTATAGTATGGTAAAGTATTGCCATACCAACATGTGGCGTGTTGCTGTGTCATTTTCGAAAGTTTCTGTTATATATGATTCCGCACTCTAATCTCTTATCTGCTCTTGCTGTTATGAAATCGATAAATCCTCGACATACACATGAGGCACACTTTCGACCTGTTGATAATAATATTGACTTTTCACTACATTGTATGTAGCCATTTAGTGAGAGCATTGTGTTCAACTAGCTGTATGCAAATCGCGCTCATGCTGGCTCACATCCATCATTGTCTTCCTTTGATCTGGCGTAAACATTACTACTGATTTCATGTGCCAAAATGCAAGGAGATCTCCAATGATAGCGATGACAATTAAAAAGCTTATATTGCCTGCCATCAAAAGAATGACGTTTATAGTAGAGATATAACTTGCTTGCTATGATCTTTTACTATTTTTAAATCTTTACAGGGCTTGGTGCTATTGAGAAGATCCTGCGAGGAAAAGGTGTAATCATAGTCCTGGTATTGCTTTTCGCTGTTGCCATGGCACCATGGTTCACTATGAACTACCGAGCACCTGGGTGTGAGCCTCAGAGTGAGAGGAAGTCTCTTCTCCCCGATATCCCTACAGCCTTCACTGGTAGGCGGGATGAAATCCAAAGGCTAATAGACTGTGTGATAATAGAGCATATAAGCATTGTTGCAGTCACAGGTGGTCCAGGGTATGGCAAGTCAAGTGTAGCCATTGTTAGCAGTCATGAATTAGTGCGCCTGGGCATCCAAGTGTACTATGTGTCTCTTCTGGAGGAGAACAGTATAGAGGCCTTTGTAATGGCATTCATGCACGCAACTAACAGAAGAAATAATGACAAGCAAACACCTGATAAAGGGGACTTCCTTTCTTGGGTGTCATCATTGGATTCCAAAACTGTTGTAGTCTTGGACAATGCAGACCTACTGACATTGAGGCGAACTGACCTGAGAAATAATTTTCTGAAATTGCTCAAAGATGCTGCCAGAAGTTCCAATATTCAGTTTGTGGTTGCAACAAGATATCGCTTTAAATATGCAAATGATTTTGCTGAGATACACTTAAGTGCACTTGACAGTGCTGATGCCGTAACACTTCTTGGTTGTGTGGTACACCCATCAAAGCAGACATGCTACAAGAGTGGTGGTTCTGTGGAGGATGAGCACTTGAAGGGCATAGCAAACAGAACTGGGGGAATCCCTCTTGCACTTAAAGTTGTTGGAGAACTTGTGAAATCTGGAGTAGTATCCACTGCTGAGGTACTGGATGAACTAGCTGTGGCTCCACTAGATGCGCTGAGCAGGGAAAGCTTTCCACCTGACGAACAGCTAAAGCGTTGCTTCAGTCTATCCTACAAGTACTTGAGTAAGATCATGCGTGAATGTCTCATTTATGCTTCAAGATTTCCTGGCACATTTGATCGCTATGCACGAGATACAGTTATAACCACTATGACACATGATGCACACTGCCTGGACCAACTCGTAGATCGGTCACTAGTGGAATACAGCTCTGTGGAGGAACGCTATGCAATGCACACTCTACTTCGCACGTTTGTGGCTAGCTCTGTTGCAGAACGACCACCAAAGCGTAAGTATTTTCGTCTGTTCTGCAGTCATTATATTCGTCTCTTATCAACACGTGTCACTAAAGCTAGAACTGATGGCCATGTTGACCATTTGTATACCACAATTACAGCGGATTATCACAACTTTATACATGTTCTCCATATTTACACAAATGAATCAATAACCGATCAACCGTTTGTGGTACATAAGGAAATGCTATTGTTTGCTAACCAGGCATTTGATGTCATGAAATCTAGTTTTCCATGGGAGCTTCTACTGAATTGGTGGACTGTACTTCTAAACAACATCTGCAAAAGGGTCAGTACTTCTGAGTTCAAACTCCTGGCGCCACAGTTTATTCAACTCAGTACAAAGTGTGGAAACTTACTGCTCTATCACAAACAGTATCAGCTGGCAGCAGATATTTTACAGTTTGCAGATCAGTGTATTTCTGTGGATATTGCTATAGCTTTCCCCTTCATCACCTGTCAGCACACGCAAGCTGATAGCTACACAGACTTCCTGGTAGCTCTCATGAAAGTGTATATAGAGGACAGACTAGTCCACAGGGCACGTGAAGTCAGAGAAAGACTTCACTACTGTGTTGATTCATCTCCAGATAGAAAACCTGAAGAACTCATTTCTGATGACTTTTGCACTGTTGGAATTACTTACTTGCAGGAAAAGCATTCAAAGAGTAAAGACTTTTATTCTGCCATTGAATTCTTTGATGCTCAGTTCAAATGTTTCGGTGTTTTGGAGAATGACATGCACAGTTGGATTAAAATGTTGGAAGATTCTTATAATTCCGAGCTGTCTTTACATAGCCATGTAAATGGGGCTCTTGGTATTGCAAAAAGGTGTAACAAAGTTAGAAACTACAGAAAGGAGGTAGAATGGTTGACTACAGCAGTGAAGTTTATGGTCTTAACTTCATTTACAGATGAAGACTTATTATTATTACTTTTTGCAATACATTTTCGTCTCACTCACCTCCATTGGTCAACTTTAAATAATGCTAAAGCAGCAGTTGAAAATGGCAAGGCAGCTTATTTTTTGGCTATCAAGCATACTCACAGTCATACCATTATTTTGACAGCATCACTACGTTTAGCAGACATGCTCTACCAAATAGATGGGAGAAAATCAGACGCAGGATTCTACTTTGAGGAAGCACTGAAACATTTCCCATTTCTGACTGGAAATCAAGAAACTATTTATGCTTATCAGATGTTTGCAGAGCTGCATCTGGCCTCTATACATTTTAATGCAGGAGAGCAAATGCGATGTTTTCAACACTATGGTCAATGGGCTAACCTAGAAGCAACAAAGACTTGGGACCAAGCTCGCAAGATCATTGATACATTATTTCGTGAACCTCTGAGTGCACGTCAGTCTGATGTCAAGAGTTTAGCTGTAGTGGATAGCTCTCTGGATGGGCTTTTGGGTCAAAGCAACATGGCCAGAAAGTTTCTAGATGCTTTCATGCGTAAAGCGCAATACTCTACTGTATATTATACCATGATGACCTTCATCATCGTGGTATTTGGAGGCCTTTTGCTATTCCTTATAGTATGTACTTGTTGTACATGCACAGTATGTGCCTGCCTTTCCTATTTTACCCTTATTTTCACTAGGATTGCATATATCATTTCTTTGTCCCATTATTGTTTTCACTACTTCATATACCACGCAATGACAAGAAAGCAAGTATGGGCTCCTAGGCAGCTTCCACTAATTCATCCTGCAATTGGCTGGATATATGGACTTATCATATTCTTGTTCAATGTATGTAGTGCATTGCTACCACTAGTAGTAGTAGCAATAGTAATATTAGTGAGCATAACTAGATCCTTTGCATCTTATCTTGCAGCAGAAGAAGTTGTACTAGTCTATGCACCCTCATGGTATTACAACATGAGCATGGAACTTTCAGATGAAGCGTTCTATGATTCCATATTGTAAAAGATTGTTCTTTATAATTATTGTAATCTATACTGGTTATGTATTTTACATTAATGTGCTTGATAAGTGCAAGTTTTGCGAATAAGAAATGCTATCACATCTCTCTCGGTGGTGCCGCATCTGCATGTGTGTGTGTGTGTGTGTGTGTATTCAATTGCAATGGTATTTTGCACTGTATTTACAGAGCGCCTATCTTTTATTATATTGTATTAATTTGCTCAAATGACAGCCAATCCAATAACCTCGTTGGTCGATGAGGTGCTTGCTCACTCTCCCTCCCACTGCATGGATCCTCGACAGCCTTTCCAGTTGTTCCATGACACACTTTACTGCTGAAAGACACGGATAGCACAGTCTCCAGCACAGAAGGTAGACACACTGCGCCGTGTCTAGATGGTGCTAACTATGTAGAAATAACATTGTGCTACTCGCCAGATTGTTGGTGCGTATTCAGTGAACCTGTGAGTGTACATACATGATTTCTGCAGTTACCAGAGATATGCATAATTATATATTATAGCTCTCTCTGGTTTGGATTTGGCTGATACTGAAATGGCCAGAAAGTTTTGGATACCATTTGCGCAGAAAGCACACAACTGTACCAAGTACTATATATACCAAAGCAAGTGTTTGTCATTCTTTTCATATAATTATATATATATATATATATATATGATGGTTTGCTTATAAGAGTCACTTATATACGGTCTGTAAAATGTGGTTGGATTTTCTTTCCACCTCTCTTTTTACTTGAATTGTTTCTTATATTCCCCGTTTTCACTACTCATATCAAATGCTAAGAAGCAACTGTGGGCTTATTTCAACCTGACTGTGTGGCTTGTAGCTGCTCCTTTTATGATATAGATAATAATAATAATGATAATAATAATAGTATAATAATAATAATACACATGTACACATTGATGTTAGTGCATATAGAGTTCAGAGTCTAGCTGCCTGTTTGATTACTCCAGTCATCTTCGCCTTTAGGTCCTAGTGATCCATTCTATCATGTCTCTCCACTCTTCTCTTGTCTGTGCCTTGGTTTGCAGTGCCTCGAGGTCAGCGGATGTCTTGAGTTGGGCATTTGTACACCTGAGGTCTTTCTTTAGGAAGTATAGTTCTTGTTCTGCCTCTTCTACTTACCTACACCTGGTTTTCTGTAGTAAGCCATCATGGCCTTGTTAGCTTATGTTCATGATATAGATGGCATCTAACAATTGCAAACGGTACTGTATCTGTAGCTGTGTAATGGTATTGTTAACCTATCTAGCTACCGTTTCATGTGTATAACTGCCGTATAGCATTCTATTAGGAAGGGGATGTGAGATGTTTATTCAGTATAAATTTGCTCACGTGACAGCCATCGCACATTTGACCCTCGAGGCCTTCTCAACCTCTCGAGCCTCTCTACACGGCTCCTCAACAGCCTTCCCAGTCGATACACGACACACTTCACCGCCGAAAGACATGGAAAGCACAGTTGCCAATAACACAAGAAGGTTAGTAGACACACAGCGCTGTATTTACTATGTAGAAGGCACTTTCCCGAGTGTGGTGGTAAATAGAGGCTATGGTCTGTGTGCACTTGAGGGGTGCAGCCCTTTTGGTAGAGTTGTTCATGCCCGTTTGTAGTGGCGCAGGTGGTTTTAAGCGTAGCAGGCCCTTAGCTCACGCTTACACAGCACCGTGGGGTTGAACGAGCCAGTTAGTGTGCCCTTTGTTATGAAGGGTGATGTCGAGGGATCATCTACAGTCTACGGACACGGGCGGGTATTTACCGAGGTGCGGGCTGTCGATATACACCAGGTCTACATGCCAGTGTGTCATGAATGTGTGGTAACTACACTGTAGGTGTACATACGTACGTACGTGTGCAGTGGCATGGAGGCCAAAATGTAACGTACCATTAGTCGGTACAGTCATGAGGTAAAGTGTGGTTTGCATTGTAAGTCACTTTGGTACTGATTAATGCTGTACCAACTGTGGAGGAGGTGTGCACCATTGAGGTAGGTCAGTGTGGCTTTATGAATGAAGGGCTCGTTTTGTTTGATGGTGATTGCAAACTTCACTGCCACCCTATCTGGGCTTGTACAGTGATCTCACATCTAAATAATGTACAACCATTGTACAAATATGTATGTACATATCATATTGTCTATATGGGTGTTTTGGTAGTAGATGTCCCTGACAGGCCCTTCCCTCCCTCCCCTCCCATCTTCCCTCAGTTCCGTCACTGCTGACAGCAGTGTCCCATCAACCCCCACCACTCTGTCCGCCTCCTCCTCTGGGTGGCGGTTTCTCCTGGCTGAGAACCGCTATGAGAGGGAGGAGATGTTGGCACCTGACCAGACCACCAGACCTCCAATGAACTCTGAGCTGGAGAGTATACTGCTGGATGAAGCAATAACTCCCCTAGCACTGCTACCTCTGACAGAAGACGAGCAGGTACATACGTACTTCACTGCACCACATTGTGGTAGTGGGGTACGTAGTGTGAAATATACGTATAAAGTTACTAGAGTGGGACCATGCTTGTGTGTATATTGTCTTGGATGGAGTGACAGTCTTTTGAAGAGTCATGTACTGGGTTTTAGCTCCATCAAACGTATGCATGACACTGTCAGAAGTTTGTCATATGTGTGTGCACGCTTCCATCCAACATCATCACATTAACAGTGTGTGTGTCTGTGTGTGTGTGTGTGTGTGTGTGTGTGTGTGTGTGTGTGTGTGTGTGTGTGTGTGTGTGTGTGTGTGTGTGTGTGTGTGTGTGTGTGTGTGTGTGTGTGTGTGTGTGTGTGTGTGTGTGTGTGTGTGTGTGTGTGTGTAGGGTATGACCCATAACTATTCCATCACTACACCTTCATGGTAGGGCTGCTCCAGATTGGTGTAAACCACTCCAGACAGCCTGCAATAAACACATTCAACCAAAGACTATATATATGTACCTCACACTGGACTGCAGGCAGTTATTTCCGATAAAGTGAGATGCCTGTAGGAGTGCTTTTCAGGAGGCCATTGTTGTTCTAGAACACCCATTTCAGGAACTTGGGTAAGGCCTTACAGTTTCGAAGATCGATCTACAATTGCATGCACAGTAGACTTACCAGTTGTCCTTTGTAGTTTGATCTGTCCACCAAAGTTCCTGGAGCTTCTCCAAGATGCCTTCCCAAACAGGGAGAACTTCGAAGACTACTTCGAGACTGCCCTTTTCGTACGTTTGCAACCACATGTTCTGCATGTAAGAACATATGTAGTGTTGAGTGATAGTCCTACTTTTGGTATCATGATCGATAGTTATCAAATTGTCACGATAGTCAGCACTAAACATAAGTTAGTAAAATAACCTTCTATATACACGGAACACCATGCCAGAAAAGGAGGAGCTGGCAGTTAGCAAAACAGCCTACATAATTTTTCCCTGGCAAGTAGAGCAAGTCCTCCACATCAAATTTCCGGAGGAGGTCTCCAGGGTTCAGGAGGCTGGCTTTGTAAGTTGTACTATGTGTCTATGTTGCAAGCGGCACAGTATACATATAGCACAACTGTGTACAGTACACAACTGTAAAGTTTAATGCATCTTCACCTACCTACAGGGTTACTGTGTCAAGCTGCAAGAAATAGCAATAATCAACTTCTGACAGGCAAGATGTTGTTCTCTGTTGTTGTTATTTAACTGTTCAGTACAAGTTATTTACTGTATTTTACTAGTCACTTCTTTATAAATGATTGCGTTCGTGCATTGTATAAGGGATATCTGTTTGTGCAATCGCAGCGCTAATGGAGGATTCGTACATTAGTCGTTAGAAGGCAAGGGATACCCTTACAAGCTCTGTCAGCACCAGTTAGCCAATGGTGCTGCACCGCAGTTCATAGTCACAACCGTTAGCAACGGTTCGGCATCTCATTCCACACGCTGCCCCACTCCACAAGCTGCCTCACTCCACACGCTACGTCACTACATATGCACAGTGCCTTACTCTCGCTCCTGATGTGCGTATATATAGCGTTCTATATTAGGAGGGGATGCGAGATGATTAATTATTACACTTTACATCGTGCCTATCATCAATATAAATTCGCTCACGTGACAGCCATTCGCACACTTGACCCTCGAGGCCTTCTCAACCTCTCCTCTCTACACGGCTCCTCAACAGCCTTCCCAGTCGCTACACGACACACTTCACCGCCGAAAGACATGGAAAGCACAGTTGCCAATATCACAAGAAGGTTAGTAGACACACAGCGCCGTATTTACTATGTAGAAGGCGCTTTCCTGAGTGTGGTGGTAAATAGACGCTATAGTCTGTGTGCACTTGAGGGGTACAGCCCCTTTGGTAGAGTTGTTCATGCCCGTTTGTAGTGGCGTAGGTGGTTTTAAGCGTAGCAGGCCCTTAGCTCACGCTTACACAGCACCGTGGGGTTGAACGAGCCGGTCAGTGTCCCTTTGTT
Organism: Aplysina aerophoba; assembly: GCA_949841015.1. Lineage (NCBI taxonomy): Eukaryota > Metazoa > Porifera > Demospongiae > Verongiida > Aplysinidae > Aplysina > Aplysina aerophoba. Next base: position 3,437,573 of record OX465054.1, read on the forward strand.
ATGAGGGGGCGATGACGAGGGATCATCTACAGTCTACGGACACGGGCGGGTATTTACCGAGGTGTGGGCTGTCGATATACACCAGGTCAACATGCCAGTGTGTCGTGAATGTGTGGTAACTACACTGTAGGTGTACATACATACGTACGTGTGCAGTGGCATGGAGGCCAAAATGTAACGTACCATTAGTCGGTACAGTCATGAGGTAAAGTGTGGTTCGCATTGTAAGTCACTTTGGTACTGATTAACGCTGTACCAACTGTGGAGGAGAGAGGACCATTGAGGTAGGTCAATGTAGCTTTATGAATGAAGGGCTTGTTTTGTTTGATGGCGATTGCAAACTTCACTGCCACCCTATCTGGGCTTGTACAGTGATCTCACATCTAAATAATGTACAACCATTGTATAAATGTGCATGTATGTATCATTTTGTCTATATGGGTGTTTTGTTCTGACAGACCCTTCCCTCCCTCCCCTCCCATCTTCCCTCAGTTCCGTCACTGCTGACAGCAGTGTCCCATCAACCCCCACCACTCCGTCTGCCTCCTCCTCTGGGCGGCGGTTTCTCCTGGCTGAGAACCGCTATGGGAGGGAGGAGATGTTGGCGCTCATGCCTGACCAGCCCACCAGACCTCCGATGAACTCTGAGCTGGAGAGCATACTGCTGGATGAAGCAATAACTCCCCTAGCACTGTTACCTCTGACAGAAGACGAGCAGGTACGTACGTACGGAACCGCACCACATGGTGGTAGTGGGGTGTGGTAGTGTGAAACATGTAAAGTAACTAGAGTGGGCCCATGGTTGTGTGTATATTGTCTTGGATGGAGTGACTGTCTTTTGAAGAGTCTGCATTGGGGTTTAGCTCCATCAAATATGTGGGCTGCATGGCACTGTCAGAAGTTTGTCAAATGTGTGTGCACGCTTCCATCCAACATAATCACATCCACAGTGTGCGTGTGTGTGTGTGTGTGTGTGTACGTGCATGCATGTGTGCGTGTGTGTGTGTGTGTGTGTGTGTGTGTGTGTGTGTGCGTGTGCGTGTGTGTGTGTGTGTTTGTATAGCTCATTCCTGGTAGCCATGCTCTTCAGTCATACTACATGAATTTGCCACGTGTCCATTGCTGAGTGCTGCAGTAGAAGTGTGGGGCTAACTGAGGTTGTTGTGTGCTGCCCACTCCAGAAAATATTGGCTGGTCCTGTGAACAGCTACTCTGCGTACAAGAGAGCTCCTCCAAACTCACTACCAGTCAGAGGGAGGGGAGGGAGGCCGCACAGAGGTTTGTGCGTGTGTACACATGTATACACCCCACTCGTGTGTGCTATAAACCCCGCTCCACTCTCCTCCCTTCCCTTTTTACTAACCTTGCCTCCCCTCCCCTATCTTCTATACAATGCCTTTTCATCCTCTCTCATCCTGCTTCCCCTGCACTCACTCTCCCTTCCTGATCTTCACCTTTTCCTCCACTTCCATCTCTCTCCCCTCTGTTTCGTGTCCCTCCTCACTCACCCCCCTTTCCCTCTCCCCATTCCCCCTCCCTCCTCGTCCTCACTGCCCATTGCGTAGGACGAGGACGAGGTGAAGCAGGATCGTACCCGCGCAGTCTCTCAACCTCAGACGAGCACATGGGCAACGGAGCAGGGAGTGGGGAGTGGGGCGGGTACTACCCAGGAGGGGCGGGGCGGGCCACCACGACTGGGTGGACCCCAGGGTGGGAGGGCACACTGCCTCCCACTCCGTCGAGAGGTGACAAGGACTCCAACTGGAGAAGCCCAGCAAAGGACCCCAACGGGAAGTGGAACACACCACCAAGTCCAGGTGTGTGTGTGTGTGTGTGTACGTGCATGTGTGCGTACATGCATGCGTGTGTGTATGTGCAAATGATTGTAAAACTGTAATTGCAGCTCTCATCATAATCTTTAACCATCGCAGACACTAACCACACTCTCCCAGTACTGTTGTGTATTCTGTATACATTCTTCCGGGAGTCACTATATACACATACAGGTTTTGGGTGTTGTACATACATACACACATACAATCATCACAGATGAGTTTTGCCTATGTACCTACCTATGTACGTACGTGTGTAAGACCTTTTAGCAGGTCACTTCCCACCCTGAGGTAAAGTGACCCTGTAAGTCTTGGAATTTACATACGTAGCTAAGAGAGGCATTGTTAGAGTACTTTATTGTTGAGTCCTTGCATCAGCAAGAAAGGTTGAGGACTATGACACTTTTGTTGATGTGTACGTGCGTACGTATGTACGTATGTCTTTGCTTGTCATGAGTACAGTAGTACATACTGTGGTGCTGGAGTGAGACTTCAGACATTCTTTGCGGTGTATGTGGGTGTATACGCACGTACATATGTGTCCCTCTCTGCACTCTGACACATTTACGTACACTGCAGAATCAGCAAATCAGTAATTTTGATCTCACAATCCTGTCTGCATTGATGTGTAATGTGGACATACATACATTTGTGCGTATGTCATGCATGTACGTATGTATGTACACACATGCATGTTTACGTCTCTCCCTGCCCCTGTGCCAGGAGGCCTCACCCGAGGAGGCAGCTGGAAGGCCAAGGAGAATAAAGACAGGTGGCTCCCGGGCTGGGCTCAGAACAGCAAGGAAGGCGGAGAGGGAGAGGGGAAGGGGGCGGGGCCTGATGAACAGCCAGAATGCAAGAACAAGGTGTGTGAGCTGACTGTGCAGAGCTTGGCTGTGTGTGTGTACTTGTACGTACAGTCTGTTTGAGGGTGTTGAGGGAGACATACATACGTATGTACGTATGGTATGCAATTACTGCAACTGCTGTCTCTGTCTCTGCATCTGTGCAGGAAGTGAAGGAGAAGGAGAAGGAGACTTCAGAACAAAAAGCACAGTCACAACCCGTTGTCCATGTATGTGTGGGACTGACACTCCCCCTCCCACCCACCCATATGCATACTTTTGTACATAGACACACACGTGTGTATATACGTACGTATATAACACACAGCATAAGATGCCCAGGTGAAGTTGTGTATCTACTTATGTACACACATGTATACAGGATGTTCCACCACGGCAGCCAAAGAGCTCTTCCCCCTGGGGCCGCAAGGAGGAGCCACCAGCAGAGGAGAGCCTGGTCCAGCAGGAGCCCCCACCCCCTCCCCAAGCACCATCCGACCAGGTGAGAGAGATGCAGGATGTGCTGGGGGAGAGGCTTCAACTCTCTCATGCAGCATGCCTTCATGTGTGGTCCTAATGACGTGGTAAAGCAGCTTGTCAACATAGAGTCAATTCCAAGGCACTGCCCACACGTTCATTGATGTGTACATACTGTATGTTGGGGACACTCTAAATGTGGTGCTTATGTTCAAGCCATGCTCAAGCATTTAGCATGCCTAAAAATGCATGTACGTACGTATGTACGTACGTGCATACACTGGGAGGCAATGAGGGCTTTGGAAAGAGGCTAAAGAAGCACTGTTACCTACTCTGACTACACTGCTCTGTTCTAGTTATTACGTACACACATCCGTATGTACAGTACTGTTACATGTACATACATATATATCGTACATACGATTGTGTGTGTGTGTGTATGTGCATGTTGTGTCGCTATGTCCACATACGTTTATACGTACATATGTATCTACCTAGCTATCCCCTGCCTTGTACTCAAGGCAGATGGCGTAATCTCTGTTCCTGATATCCTGACACTCTCTTACCCCCTTCCCTTGCCCCGCTCCTCTGTCTCATCTCCTCTCCTCCCCTCCCCTTGCAGCCTCCCCCTCTCCTGTCAACACCGTCCACACTCCCCCAGCCTACCCAACCTATACTTGCAAAAACAAGACAGCCAAAGCCACCTAACACCGATACAAACGTGTTCCCATCTGCCCTATCTGTTGCCAAGGAGACCGTTTCCAAAGAGACCGTTACCAAGGAGACAACTGCAGCCACCGAACCCCTCCCCACATCCCTTCCTGCACAAGGGCTAGCTGGTATCTTCTCCACACCTAACTTCACACCTACCTTTGGCCCTGTGGCACCAGCAGACGTCTTGGACCCTGTCAGATTTGAGAAGGTGTGTGTGTGTGTGTGTGTGTGTGTGTGTGTGTGTGTGTGTGTGTGTGTGTGTGTGTGTGTGTGTGTGTGTGTGTGTGTGTGTGTGTGTGTGTGTGTGTGTGTGTGTGTGTGTGTGTGTGTGTGTGTGTGTGTGTGTGTGTGTGTGTGTGTGTGTGTGTGTGTGTGTGTGTGTGTGTGTGTGTGTGTGTGTGTGTGTGTGTGTGTGTGTGTGTGTGTGTGTGTGTGTGTGTGTGTGTGTGTGTGTGTGTGTGTGTGTGTGTGTGTGTGTGTGTGTGTGTGTGTGTGTGTGTGTGTGTGTGTGTGTGTGTGTGTGTGTGTGTGTGTGTGTGTGTGTGTGTGTGTGTGTGTGTGTGTGTGTGTGTGTGTGTGTGTGTGTGTGTGTGTGTGTGTGTGTGTGTGTGTGTGTGTGTGTGTGTGTGTGTGTGTGTGTGTGTGTGTGTGTGTGTGTGTGTGTGTGTGTGTGTGTGTGTGTGCATACGTACATGGCTTTATACAGTATGAATACACAGTACATACGTACGTACGTAATATTTGTGTGCAGTCAGGCATTGCCTTGTGCAGTGTGGATGGCACTGCTGTGCATGACAGTATCTGGATTGCTCTGCTGCTTTACTCTCTCTCTGTGTGTGTGTGTGTGTCTGTGTGTGTGTGTGTGTGTGTGTGTGTGTGTGTCTGTGTGTGTGTGTGTGTGTGTCTGTGTGTGTGTGTGTGTGTGTGTGTGTGTGTGTCTGTGTGTGTGTGTGTGTGTGTGTGTGTGTGTCTGTGTGTGTGTGTCTGTGTGTGTGTGTGTGTGTGTGTGTGTGTGTGTGTGTGTGTGTGTGTGTGTGTGTCTATGTGTCTCACAGGAGGCGGAGGCACTTTTGTCCACTGAGGTACGCATGCATGCGTGATACAGTGCAGCTAACTGATACTTAGGAGTGTGCTTACACTACATACGGTACGTTGCAGAAAAAGGTAACAACCTACAGGCGTAAGACGGCTACGGGTACGGATTGTGTACGGGCGTACTCGAGTTTACGTATGAATATACGTACGCACGTAATTACGGACAAGATATGGATTTTGCTACGGGTGTTTCAATTTGTATGGACAGGCCATTAGCAGGTTGAAAAGAGTTGCTAACTCACTGGTGCGTACCTGCCAAGTGATTTTGGATAGCAAGCCTGAAGATTTGAGGCTCTGCATGACATTGAGATCTCTCATGTGTTATTCCGAACTTCTTGGAGACCTTTATTTCCTCGTGGTGTAGCTACGTACCTACAGAATGTCTCTTCGGTTGGCACTAAAAGGGACACAAGAAGAAGCTGGTCCTGCCTGGGTTGTGCGCCATAGTCCCTGATTCTTCGTATCATCTGAAAAGAACGCCAACTTTAGTAGCTTGCATCCTTCCTCCGTCAAGCAACAGGTGATTTCCTGATATATCTTCCTCAGCCATCGGCAGTAACTTAAACTCTGTTTCATGCATTCAGAAAACACCATTGTAGCCAACTCCACAGTCGGAAGAAAAGAAATACTTGCAGAAACAACATTTGCACAACGCTGAAAACTTTGTAAGGCTAGCTGAACAGTGGCACGACTTTGACGACGTAGACGCACAAATTTGTGCAATGTGTGAAGCAAAATTGTACAGTCGGCATATGAGAGTGCCCGTAAAACATTGACTTTTTCCTTCAATGTACCGTACCTTACTGCTTGTGAGTATGCTCAAGCAAATTCTGACCTGCTTCCTCCTTGTGACATCCTTTGTATACGTGCGTACTGTACATGGCTCATGTGAAACATTGGTCATCTTCAGTTTGTCATTCTTTCCTATCGCTTCCCTCTCCTATCCTCCCTTCCCCTTCCCATCAGGATGAAGAGACCACCTTTAGAACTAACAAAACAAATTTATTGCACAGCACTGACTTCCAATTCACACCTGTATCTTCCATCATTGGGCCCAAAGCAGAGGTCATCCCCTCCAGTGGGCCCACGCCCACGGAGCAGTCACTGCAGCAAGCCCCACCCCTTTCTCAGACCATCGGCAGCCAACAGAAACCTCAGCCAGTCAACCACACCACTCCCCCCCAACCCCTGCAGCAGGTCCTCCAGCCGCAGTACAAGGGTGAGGACCAACACTCCTGGTACTACAAGGACCCTCAGAGCAATGTGCAAGGTGAGTGGATGATGCAGTGTGGGTTGGTGTGTGCGTTGTGCAGTGTGGGTTGGTGTGTGCGTTGTGCATGTGGGCTGGTGTGTGCGTTGTGCATGTGGGCTGGTGTGTGCGTTGTGCAGTGTCGGCTGGTGTGTGCGTTGTGCATGTGGGCTGGTGTGTGCGTTGTGCAGTGTCGGCTGGTGTGTGCGTTGTGCAGTGTCGGCTGGTGTGTGCGTTGTGCATGTGCACATGTACGTATGTATGGATGTACGCATGTGCCCATGGGCACACTGCCACGCCAGCTTTTGCTGCACCCTATGCAATTGGTCTAATTCCTGGATGTGTGTGCAGATGAGCGTGTTCGCCTGGTAGACATTTCTTATGATGGATGCATCTATGTACCATTCCATCATATACGTACATACGTACGTATGTACGTAAATTGTGTTCCTTGCAAGCCTTAAGGCTGTTGTCACAGGGAATGTATATACGTACGTACATAGGTGGAACTGTTTGCTTGGCTGGCTGTTCTGGAATGTACGTATAGGCAGGAGAAAGTGTTTGATTGGACAGCTTATTCTGTATACGTGCATGCATTTATGTAATGTACATATCTGCGTACGTACGTATTATACGTACATACTTGATGCATACATTTTGCATACATATGTATGCAGCAAGTATGCGTAAGTGGATTTCTTCAAGATTTGTTACGTACCTACATACTTTCATTAAGTACGTTAGTGTTCTGCGATAGTCTGTTCCCTATATGTCTGTCTGTGCGTGTGTCTGTGTGTACCCTGCTCCCCCTACAGGTCCCTTCCCCTCCAGTGACATGAAGGAGTGGTTTGATGAGGGCTACTTCACCTTGGACCTCATGGTGCGGAGGGCCTGCGATGACATCATGCTGCCTCTCGGTGAGCACTAGAGGAGGACAGAGCGTGTGGTGTACATGTATGGTGAAGTGTTGTGTGTGTGTGTGTGTGTGTGTGTGTGTGTGTGTGTGTGTGTGTGTGTGTGTGTGTGTGTGTGCGTGTGTGTGTGTGTGTGTGTGTGTGTGTGTGTGTGTGTGTGTGTGTGTGTGTGTGTGGTGAAGTGTGGTGTGTATGGTGTGGTGTGGTGTGTGGTGTAGTATGATGTTCTGTGGTGTGGATGTGTGTGAGTACGTATGTGGGTGTGGCTGTGGGTGTGGGCATTTGTGCTAGGGTTTTTCCTGTGTTCAGTATTGAAGACTAACCCACACTTGCTGTGTGCATAATTGCTGGGTCTTCCCTGCTCCTACCTACTGCAGGCCAGGTGATCAGGGTGTGGGGGTTTGTGCCGTTTGTCAAAGGGCAGAAGCCTCCGCCTCCCATCAAGGTGATTCGGTGCACTAAGGGGCGGGGCTGGTGGGAGGACCATGTCCAGCATTATGTACTACCAGGAACGTGTAATGAGTAAAAACAGTAGGGTAGGCGCGGGAAGTGCCCACGCAAATAATTGCATTTGGAATATGTTCTCACGCTAGACATGTTACTATTTTTAGAATTACTGCGCCTATGGCCTAGTTGCACAGGAATGGTCTCCTGCCATCAAACTGATTCCGTGGGTGCAAAATTGCCTCTATAACTACATACGTACGTAGGTGAACATCCAAGCGACTTTGCAAGGATAGGATCTTTGAGTGACGCTGGTTGAGCGACCTGGGTCTTGGAAGGCTGGTTCTCACAGCATGCCTATCTCAAAATGAGCAAGCTAATCCATACCCTGAACTAGTCGTCTCAGGTGTAAATTGCCATGGAAGCCTCCATCTTCTGCAGAATCGTTATGAATCCATCGTCTTAGTTGCCCACACTCCAACGTGGTAGGCCCAAGCAGTAATGGCAGCAAAGAATCTGAGACAAGCAGAAGCAACACAGAAGAAAGCAATGTTTCCCGAGTAGGGCAGTAGGGTCTGGGACCGAGACTAAGCTAGGCCCAGAAAGCAGGGAGTTCTAAAAATAGGAACACGTCTAGCATGGGACAATATTCCAAATGCAATTATTTGCGTGGAAGCTTCCCGCTTCTGCCTATACTGTTTGTTTACTCAGTATGTGCTCCTGGTACTACGTAAGTTGGTTGAAGACTAACCCACACATGCTGTATGCATGATCACTACGTACGTACGTATGTGTATGTGTATTGTTTAGAGTTGCACAGTGGCTGTGAGTATAGTTTATTGTCTAATTCAGGCTTATTGCACGTTTCACTTCTTCTCTCATCCCACCTTCTTCCACCCTCTGTTCTACTTATCTACTTCCGTCCCCCCCCCACCTTCATATTCTCCAACCCCTCTTCTCTCCCTCCCCTTGCCCCTCCCACCCCTAGGCCAGTGAACCCTTCTGGTCCAACCTGTTCTCCCGACAGACAGCCCTCTTCCAGCAGCAGCAGGCCTACATGATGCAGGCCCAGCAGACCCTGCAGCTCGCACAGGCGCAGGCGCAAGCTCAGCAGGTGGCAGCCGCACAGCAGCTACTGGTCCAGCAGCAGCAGCAGCAGCTCGCTGCCGTACACCACCACCACCACCAGCAGCAGCAGACTGCAGGCGAGTGTGGCACTGGGCTGGCTCGATGGGAGCACACTGTGCAGTGCACTGTATATATGCCACTTACTGCACGTACCTACCTACGTACATACGTACATGTATAATATTACACATGTACATAGACAGTACATGTGCATACGTAGGCTGCTGCTGTATTGGGTGTGCTCATCTGGGCTGGTATGTACGTATGTCCGTACGTACGTAATTGGTCCAGAATTATAGTGGTGGTAGCCTGACCTGCTAAACCCTCCTGCATACAACTGAGTGTGTCTACGCACAAACATATGTACGTATGTGTACTAGCCTGGTCTGTATGTACACTGCATGGTGCTAGTATAGCCTGCTATACCCTCCTGCAGCACTTGTACACGTACGTATATTTATTATCAGATCATCCTGCCATGGGTGGGAGAAATCGTCTAACCTGCTAGTCTACCCTCATACATACTGTGCTTGCATACGTACATTCACTTACAATACATACATACATGTACGTATGTTAATATGCAACATACAGACACGTTGGCTGATATTCCATACATGTTCTGAATGTACGTATTTCCTTACTGTGCTGTAGGTGTGCCTAGCACAACGTGGTCTTTGACAGCTGTTGCGGCACAAGCTCCTCCCCTGTTGGCAACCTCAGTTGCAAGCCCCGCCCACCCTACCCCACCCCTCTCTTCACCGAGCACTTCTCAGGAGCCCCAGCCCCAGAGACAGGTGGACAAGGGACAGCCCCCACAGCCCCAGAGACAGGTAGACAAGGGACAGCCCCCACAGCCCCAGAGACAGGTGGACAAGGGACAGCTCCCACAGCCCCAGAGACAGGTGGACAAGGGACAGCCCCCACAGCAGCAGAGACAGGTGGACAAGGGACAGCCCCCACAGCCCCAGAGACAGGTGGACAAGGGACAGCCCCCACAGCAGCAAAGACAGAAGAAGATGCAGGAAAGTAGCAGGCGTGAAGTGGTAGAACAACCAAAGGTGGCTAAGCAGGAAACGCCTCCTCCTGTGGACTCCGCTCCCTCGCAGTGGCCCAGTTTCAAAGATGTGTGGGACTCGTCTTCAAGGTAAATAGGCATGGGATGTTGGCGTGCTGGTACACACACACACACATATGTATATGTACACATGCTATTTTAGTGTAAGTGCGTTGGTTCTGATACGTAGTTCTTACTTTCATGTTGTATTTATGTATGCTGCTGTGTGTGTATACGTGTCTCTGAACTCCTGCACATACGTCAGTACAGCCCTAGCATGTTCCTACCCATGCTAGCCTGCGTCTTTCAGCTGTACGCATGCATACTTGCGAGACTTCTGACTATTATTGACAAGTACGTATATAAGTGTACGTACCTAGGGCACATCACTACTCTGCCCCTCGTGAAACTGTTTGATCAGTGAAGACCCTCATTGTTGAAACGTTTCACTGATTGTCCTTCTCTATACAGTGCTCAGTATCACTTACGGTATGTTACAATATAACGTTATCAGTTCATTTCGTCCTGTTTCTGTTTAAACGAAGAGGTCAGACTGTTTGTACAGACTGCCTGTTCTTGGCAAGCCTTTCTGGAGAGCGATGCCAACAAAACCAATGTAGCTGTGCAGTCGGGATTTCTCGCTCATGTTAAAAGTTGGCTTTGGCAAGGATTCGTTGCTTCTGTCCCTCACAGTGACAAGAAATGCACAGCAGATATACGGTATGAGACAATATAACGTTATCGTAACGTTTTTACGAAACGAAACGGAACGACCTTTTCCGTTGTACGAAATACCCCACCTGTTTAGACGAATTGGACGGACGGTTCTAAAACGATCACAAAACAATTTGCGTCCATCCATATCACGTTGTCGAAGGCATCGCTGAGATGTTCCTGTGCCCACTGGAGACGCTTCACTTTAATTTTGCTGGCGAATCAACTGGCATTAGGCACTGCCTCTGCACATCCAGCCCAGAGCAGTGCGACACCTGAGGACTGTCTTCAGAGTCATGGTGTGGGCATGGCGTAAAAGTAGTGCAACTGAACCGCAGTCGTTTCATTGTCGTCTCTCATCTGCTGCTCAACAGGCACTGTCATCTTCGTTGGCCAGCCTGAACCGGGTCTTCTCTCGATGTTATTCGTCTCCCTGTGCTTCTGTAGAAGCTTGTGTATCCCCATTCAGTTAGCTATCAAGCCCTCCTCTTGTAACATGCAGCAGATAGTCGGCGGCTTGTAGCCCATTCACACGAAGTGGAGAATTCGTTGTCTCTTGTACCTGCTGTACATCTCCTGCCGCTTGTGAAAAGCAGAAAGAATGACTCCTCCCCAAACCTACCCTTTTATACGACGCGCCTAATCGTATATGCAGACCGCGCGATCGTTTGTTTTCTATGCAATTGTTTTTCCTCCGTTCTGCCACAAGGCAGTTAAACAAACAGATGAAATGGATCGTCCCTTTAAACGATTCGACCTTTCCGTATAAACGAAACCGAGATGAAACGAAACGATAACGTTATATTGTCTCATATTGTAAGAGACAACGCATTCCAATTGTACACCAATACTTCGAGTATCCTGCCAACACCCTAACCCCCTATACCGTTTTATTCACCACCCAATCAATCGTCCTGCATTCTCGATTGTTTATTCAACTTCAAATTGTACTTGATTGTTTTATTATGCTCCATACAATGGAATTGGTCGTTCCGTTGTGCTATCGTTCGCAAAGATAACATTATATTGTCACACGTACCGTGTGTTCATGCAACACAAAGTGATGGTACGTACATTTGTGTATACTTGTATTGTGTACATACGTACATTTATTTGCCCATATGTACGTATGTATATGTATGTATGTATGTGTGTACGTATGTATGCATATACAGTATGTGTGTATGTATTGGCACATAAGTTCACTTGTACAGTATAAGACAATATAACGTTATCGTACCGTTTTTACGAAACGAAACGAAAACGGAACGACCTTTTCCGTTGTACGAAACACCCCACCCGTTTAGACGAAAAATGGACGGACGGTTCTAAAACGATTCACCCTAAATAAAACGATCGCAAAACGATTCGTCGCTGAATAAAACGATGAAGCCATCGCTGAGATGTTCCTGTGCCCACTGGAGACGCTTCTCTTTATTTTGCTGGCGAATTAACTGGCAATAGGCACTGCCTCTGAACGTCCAACCCAGAGCAGCGCGACACCTGAGGACTGTCCTCAGAGTCATGGTGTGGCCATGGCGTAAAAGTAGAGCGTGCAACTGAACCGCGGTCGTTTCATCGTCGTCCCTCATCTGCTGCTCAACCAGTGCTTTCACGGGCGCCGTCATCTTCGTTGGTCGGCTTGAACCGGGTCTTCTCTCGATGTTATTCGTCTCCCTGTGCTTCTGTAGAAACTTGTGTATCCCCATTCGGTTAGCTATCAAGCCCTCCTCTCGTAACACGCGGTAGATAGTCGGCGGCTTGTAGCCCATTCGCGCAAAGTGGAGAATTCGTTGTCTCTTGTACCTGCTGTACATCTCTTGCCGCTTGTGAAAGGCAGAAACAACGTATCCTCCCCAAAGCTACCCTTTTATACGGCGCGCCTAATCGTATAATTATGTAGACCGCGCAATCGTTGTTTTCTATCCAATCGTTTTTCCTCCGTTCTGCCACAAGGCAGTTAAACAAACAGACGAAACGGATCGTCCGTTTAAACGATTCGACCTTTCCCTATAAACGAAACGAAACCGAAACGAAACAGTACGATAACGTTATATTGTCTTATACTGTACCTTCTTACATATGCACATACATATGAACGTACGTACAAGCCTCATGCATACAGCATACGTACATACATATGTACATGTAAGTATGCACATGTACTGCACGTGTAAGTAAGTACTTATGCCTCATTATTTCAGTCATCTGTTGCACTGCACACATGTGTGTTTGCCCTCTGCTGTTTCTGCTGTGCCCAGTTCTGAGGAGGAGGAGGAGACAGTGGTGCCGCCACCTGCTCCACAGCCTCCCACCTCTGTGGGCCCGTGGGGAAAGAAGACATCTGCGCTTGAGAACAAAGAAAAGTTGGCTGCTGAGAGGCGGAAGAAGGAGGAGGATGAGAGGAGAAGGGAGGAGGAGCGGAGACAGCAGAGGGAAGAAGAGGAGGAAAGGGAAAGACACCGGAAACAGAAGGAGGAAGAGGAATTAAAGAAGCGGTAAGAGTCACATAAGAGTGCAGTTGTGTAGAAGCTGTTGTGTGCACCTGTAGTGTGTGTGTGTGTGTGCGTGCATGTGCTTCTCCACTAGGAACAGAGGCACAGCTAACTGCTTTGTAATGATTACTTCTGCATTGACCTTCTCAATATTGTACGTATTACTCACAAATGAAGCTTTACAAATGCTTTATTCTCTGCCGAACATTTGCTTCCACTACGATTTTGTTCATGGGGGAGCCTTTGTGGCTTATGCGAATAATTATGGCGAGCATTAGCCACTTGGTTTTGGTTGACGGATTAATTAAGTGGCTATTTTTATTGCGCATTCTAAGCATCAATGTAAACCGCTTTACCGGTAATGGTAAAAGGCGTAATTTAACTTATAAACGGGACATGTACGTATCTGAGAAACGAGAAATGGAATTACTGTTACCTTTATTATGATGCGTGTACCGTACAATGGAAATGAATGCTTTGTTCTTTGCTAATGATGATTTTCTGACATGACTGATGACATGTACTTGACCAGTTTCGCTTGCACGCTTGGTCTTGCCACAACTCCAGCTACATATTTCATAGCAGTTGAAATGTATTAGAGTGCAAATGGGCATCAAGAGAAAAGTAAGAAGTCATTCTACGTACAAGGGACATTTCAAAATCTTTACCTGGAGCAGTTATCCCCTTCATACATATGTACCTGTGTACTCGTATAAGTTCGCTAAGTACACAGTTTGAGGAAAGTGGCGATTAGAAAATAGAATCATGAACCAGTGCCCAAACTCGTGGCCTGCGCTCTAACACAGAGTTTCAGCCACGCGAGCCACCAATCTGGCCACAATTCCTTGTCTCCCATCGCCATAGATGTGTACTCATGTTCTACCGTCATGAAACTCATTCAGCTTGCTGTTATGTACTTCCAAAGCTCCCAAAATGTCTTTAACTGACTTGTTGTTACTGTGTGCCAGTGAGCATGTGCAATCGTACGTACGTACACATGTGTTTGGTGCACTCTTGTAAATTCTTAAAATGTGCTGTGTAATTGCAGTGCACGCCACTTCGTGTGAGTGACAGTGAAACTGCCTACCAACCAGCCATTGTTGCTAGTGGTTACTGAAAGTGAAAGCACTTGTGCCCGTTGTCAATTGACTGACTAGGGAGGTCACTCGTGGAAGAGTGCTATTGGGCAGGTGCTGTTGTGTGCACCTGTAAGTGCGTGTGAGGAGTGTGTGTTAGGAGTGTGTGTGGATGGGTGTGTGTGGGGTGTGTTAGGTCACCATCACAATGCACAAACACTGTGCTGAATACATATGCATATGTTTATGTGCTTATGTTGAAGTGTAGAAGTAGTTCCCATTACTGGTTCACATTTCCATGCCCTTCATTGTCGCTTTCATCCATTGTGACTTGCTTCAGGTACGTATAACAGCTATACCAATCACACACGTTGTGTGGGCACAGATGTTTGACCTCACTCAGTCTGCCTCTGCATAGCAGCTGTCCTCCAATGTGTTTGTGGTAGTGTGTGTAGTTACGTAGAGTGTGTGTGTATGTGCACTCATAAGCCTTCCCTGCTGTGTTTGCAGACAAGAAGAAGAGAAACGTAAGCAGCAGGAACTCCACAAGAAGAGAGAAGAGCGGCAAAGGAAGAAGCGGGTAGAGTTAGATCTGCAAAAGGATTTGTGGAGTCCCCAGGATGAGGTGGAGATGGGCGGGGCTGAACAGGTAGAGGGCGGAATTGATCAAATGTGGAGCACAGACCAGCGCGGCATCCACATGCCGTGGCCCGGTGTACCTGTGTCCTCCCCAGTTGGCGCTCTGTCCCTCCTGGAGATCCAGGAGCAAGAGTTCAAGCATGCCGAGCAGAAGGTAAGGGAGGGAGGAGGGGGGGATAGACAAAGTAGGAAGGAAAACAGTTGCAGTAGTGAATACATGCATACATACGTATATGTGTACATACGTACATACATACATACGTATATATGTACATACATACATACATATGTATATATGTACATACATACGTACATACATGCATGCATTTGTGTAGTACGTACTTTGCCTCTCAGCATATGTGAGTGTTCTTGTGTGGCGGAAAGTGTTTACCATGTAAATTTCCATCATGCAGTTATTGTTGATTGCTGAAGTGTACGTTTTGTGCTAGGCCTATGTCGGCCCTTGTCGTGTGGCTTCCTTCCTCTTCAGAAGGCTGAGGAGTCCCAGCAGCGGCGGGAGGTCCTTCTGGAGCACAAGCTTGCTCAACAGAACAAGACCTCTTGGGCCAGTACAACCAAGAAGAAGTCAGTAGCCCTTTTCTCACTTGTTCTGTGATCGTTTATTCTGTGCTCTCTGCATACTTCTGTGTACTGTATTACGTATGTAGGTACAGTGGGTGATATAATGTTATCGTTCCGTTTTTACAAAACAATAGAAAACTGGAACGACCTTTTCTGTCATATTGAACACATCCGTTTAGACATAACAGACGGACAGTGTAAGAATGATATGTCGCTGACTAAAACGATTGAAAACGATACGGCACTGAATAAACAATTGTGGGGCGTAGGTTCAGGGACGGGCATAGTACGCACGTTAGAACGGCTAAGGGCGTAGTAAGTTTGTCTGCGGACATTGTAGAGTACGAGCACAGGACAGCTTAAATTGAGAAGAACATCTCGCCCGAAATAATTATGCACCAAGTCGTTGACATTGGAGCGTCAGGATTGTATATTGTCTATCCATGATAGAGTAGAGATTCATTACCAAGTCTATAAATAGACAGTTCCTTGGTTTTCGAGCGTAACACACGTGGTAGATAGCTTCACTTAGCAAAACGTTTCGGCCCCAAAAGGGCCTTCTTCAGTTGTAAGGGGTTACAAAACAGAACAAGCAAGATGAGTGGTACAGCAGAATAAATAGGGGGTGGCAAGTGCACATGTGACAAGGCATGATGAGGCTGAATAAAATTAAGAAATAAAAATTATATTACAATATTATTTATTTAAATATATTATTATCAGATTCATATAAAAAAAAAATAAAAAAAATAAAAAAAGAATTAAAAATTAAAGAATTAAAAATTGAATTTAATAGTCATAGCCACATCAGTGCCTGTCATTGTTAGAGGGGGGCTGTCCTGGAGGCCGTCCAGCATGGGTTCAGTAAGAGACCAGAGTCAGAGTTCATGGCATTGGAGCTTCTAATGTGCAGTGCTTCCTTGATCCTCCTTCTAAACCAGTCCCCATCATGGTCGATACTTATTGTCTCATCCCACAGGATCTTGTGACCTGTGCTCCACACATGTTCTGCGATGGCGTTGTTTGGGTCGGCTTTCATTACAGCTCTCTTGTGCTCTTCAATGCGAGTTTTCATCTGTCTTCCTGTCTCTCCGACATAAACTGAGCCACCATCGCATGGGACACGGTACACCACACACTTATGTTCCTCTGGGGGAGTTGGAACCTTGACGTGAGTGAGGAGGCTTCTTAGTGTCGAGAAGGACCTGAAGGCGGTCTTGATGTTCAGAGGGCGGCAGACTAGGCGGATCTTCTCACTGAGGCCTTTGATGTAGGGCAGCACCAGCAGCCTCTGTTCATCGTCCTCTACACTGGTGGGTGGGTGGGCTCTGCGTCTCTTGTTGAGTACCCCGGCTGTGACTGCATGTGGGTATCCATTCGCCTGGAATACTCTTGAAAGGTGGTTCAGTTCTTCCTTGAGGCCATCTCCTGTGCACACCCGTTCTGCTCTTGACTTAAGACAGGATACCACACTCGTTTTAACTTGTGGATGGTGGTGGGACCGGAAGTGAAGGTACCGGTCTGTGTGGGTCTTCTTACGAAACACCGAGGTGGTGAGGGTGTTCTCATTCCTCTTGACCAACACGTCCAAGAAGGGCAACTGATTCTCCTCCTCTGTCTCCATTGTGAACTGTATCTTCTCACAGAGGCCGTTGAGGTGATCCAGGAAGGTGGCCAGTTGTGTTCTTCCATGGGGCCAGATGATGAAGGTGTCCACGTACCTAAGCCAAAGCTTGGGCTCCCTGTCTGCTGTCGCCAGTGCCATCTGTTCAAAGTCTTCCATGAAGAGTCCAGCCACCACTGGAGAAAGAGGTGACCCCATCGCCGTGCCCTCCGTTTGTTCGAAGAACTGGTCTCCGTGCTTGAAGTACGTGGACTTGAGGCAGAGCTCTGTCAGGGAGCACACCTGTTGTGGTGTCATGGCTCCTCCAGGACAGCCCCCCTCTAACAATGACAGGCACTGATGTGGCTATGACTATTAAATTCAATTTTTAATTCTTTAATTTTTAATTCTTTTTTTATTTTTTTTATTTTTTTTTATATGAATCTGATAATAATATATTTAAATAAATAATATTGTAATATAATTTTTAATTCTTAATTTTATTCAGCCTCATCATGCCTTGTCACATGTGCACTTGCCACCCCCTATTTATTCTGCTGTACCACTCATCTTGCTTGTTCTGTTTTGTAACCCCTTACAACTGAAGAAGGCCCTTTTGGGGCCGAAACGTTTTGCTAAGTGAAGCTATCTACCACGTGTGTTACGCTCGAAAACCAAGGAACTGTCTATTGTCTATCCAGCGTGTTGTTTGCTTGCGTGTCCCCTAGTCAAGGTGTGATCATGACTCCCCTCCTTCCATGAGAGGCAGCAGTAGTTGAAAATGGTATACTCTGACTATGTTAAGCAAATAATTTTTTATCGACGTTTGGGGAAGAGTTACGATAGTATCACCCACTGCTTGGCCAAAGAGGGTTACGCTACCATGAAATCTGGTGTCTACAAGTTTGTCCATCGATAGGAGGAAAGAGCGAGTCGCTTACGGGAGAAATCGTTCAGCAGGAATGCAGAACAGGCACGTAGTCCTTCTTTGATTTCGCTCTTGCTGAGTGGACGCAGGGGCATACGTATGTACGTATTTGATATTGGGGTGCACGGACGTAGTACGGTGCATAAGTACGGGTGTGCTTATTTACGGATATGTGTGTTCGACTTTTCTGCTACAGGCATACTACAGTATAAGACAATATAACGTTATCGTACCATTTCGTTTCGGTTTCATTTCGTTTCGTTTATAGGGAAAGGTCGAATCGTTTAAAATCGTTTCGTCTGTTTGTTTAACTGCCTTGTGGCAGAACGGAGGAAAAACGATTGGATAGAAAAAAACGATTGCGCGGTCTGCATATACGATTAGGCGCGTCGTATAAAAGGGTAGCTTTGGGGAGGATTCGTTGTTTCTGCCTTTCACAAGCGGCACGAGATGTACAGCAGGTACAAGAGACAACGAATTCTCCACTTTGCGCGAATGGGCTACAAGCCGCCGACTATCCGACGAAAGAGCAGCAACAGGGCGCGAAAGAGCAGCAACAGGGCACGAATCGTTCTTCATCGTTTTATTCAGCGACGAATCGTTTTGTGATCGTTTTATTTAGGGTGAATCGTTTTAGAACCGTCCGTCCATTTCGTCTAAAGGGGTGGGGTGTTTCGTACAACGGAAAAGGTCGTTCCGTTTTCGTTTCGTTTCGTAAAAAGGGTACGATAACGTTATATTGTCTCATACTGTACGTAACTTACACATACGTACGTACGGACGTAGTACGTTTACTTTTGTATCGAATGTACCATACGTACGTACATAACAAACTGTATTGTGGCTCACTTCGTTAGTTGCCACTGATCAACTTGGATGGTGTTAATAGTGGCATGGCCAATTGTTCCGAGTTCATGACTATAACTATTACATAGTTAGCTTGTAGCTACGTACGTACATATGAGTCCTGTGATGGCACATACGTACGTATGTACATATTCATATGTACGTACGTACGTATGTCTGTAGTGCTGTCTGGAGTGCAGCTGTAGTGAGTCGCAGTTACAGTACGTTCTGTTGTGTTGAACTGCACTGGCAGTTGGAGTCAGTTGCCCCTAAAATTGCCTGAGCCCTGCTGCACCGCCAATCAGGCTGTGACACTGCAGTTTGTAGTGGTGTGTGTAGTGACTCTTCACATGTTACGTACTTAGCAATTGACTGCTCCTATCCTTTCGGGCACCACTTTGTTTCTTCTTGCTCACCCATCCCTTTCCACCTTGCGTTCCAGCCTGCCTGTTGCGACAAGTGCCAAGTCCTTTGCTGAGATCCAGAGGGAACAGGAGGAGGCCATGCAGAGGGTCAGCACCAGCATCACACAGGCCCAGTCATCGGTGAGCAAGCAGGCAACCTCTTTCTTGGCTTTCCCCTTGTGTAGTCGCCCTCCCTCTTTCCCCTTCCATCAATCTACTGCCTACCGTACCTCCCCCTCTTTGCACACTGCATATGTTTTCATCACATCCTACTTGTCAAGCACCAGTCCGTGCCCTGCAGCCAGCACCACTCCCCCACCCACAGCCCACCTCACACC
The DNA here is from genome assembly GCA_949841015.1 of Aplysina aerophoba. NCBI lineage: Eukaryota > Metazoa > Porifera > Demospongiae > Verongiida > Aplysinidae > Aplysina > Aplysina aerophoba. Next base: position 3,456,953 of record OX465054.1, read on the forward strand.
ACCACCACCAGTAACCCTTCCTCTCTTGTTCCCTTCTCTATCTCTCCACTCCTCCTTCTCTCCTCTTCACAGCCAACCATCTCTCATTCCTTGGCCTGGATGAACAAGTCCCCAAACTCTGTCCCCTATAAGCCCCCACCAGGGTGGGCTACCAGGGAGGCACCGAGCAGACCCCGAAGTGGTGGGGCTCAAGCCTTAGTCCAGATGCAGATGGAGAGTGCCTCATTTTGGGAGGAGGTGATGGAGGGGGACGGCAATGAGTACAACGGCAGTGGTGGTGATGCTCATCGGAATAGTACCGCCAGTGGTCCCGCCCCCCTCAGTAGTCGCGTCAAGGGTGAGGCGTCAAAGAAGAAGGCCCCGATCGAAGGAGCTGAGGGGAGGAAGTTACCACCACCGGTAAGTTAGCAAGTTAATATAATATTCATGCATTACGTCAGAATATAATAGCGTTACCATACCCATGTATGCTGTTTTTCTGCGTCTTGAGAAAAATGCTGTTCTACTAACATGGATGCACAGTTGCATTCTCTTATCCTTTATGCACTCTTGACAATATGTATATGAGTTTGTGATGGGCGTGTGTGTTTAGGAGGGGAGGCTCTACCGTGTCTGCGTACCATGCAGTGCCATGTACAGATGCTACTATTTTCTCACCACCGTAGCCATTATCATGGAAACCAACAGAAGACTTCATTGCCTGGTGCGAGGGAGAACTGGGGAAGTTTGAGCAAAGAGCGGACTGTGAGTGGGCATGTGTTGTAATGTGTGGTGTGTGAGTGCTGTGTGGGGGTAGCAGGGGTGGGTGGTATACCGGTATGTAGTGGTATCGCGGTATTGAATTGATACCGTTCCGGTATATATTTGTACGTCTGTCATACCGGAAACCGGATACCGATTATACCGTGACTAACTATTTAGCCTCAGTAACATTTGGAGCTGTAACTCGCAAGCAAGATCTTAATTAGACTCCTAAGCAACATTATCCTTCTTGAACATCTCTGTGGACAACTTTCGATCGTTGGGCAGACGGCGAAATGGTACCAAAGACGATTTTTAACCGATGAACAGAAGCTTCCGGGGCGGCCATTTTGTTTTGTAGATTGTGTCTGCACCGGTCATAAAATATCGTTACCGGCACTAAACGAACGAATCATTCGCGTAGGGTGTAACGTACGAACGAAACGGCACAAAATGGAAGAAGCTCAGACACAGTAACTTATTTTATTGTTAAAGGCTCTCTTTCTATATGTACGTACAGTTGAGAAAATGTTATTTTTATCATTAAAAGGTCTTATGAACTTCGCAGCATGTTATTGAGAGGAGCTTGCAAATCAGCTACTCCAATAGTAGGTATGTAGTTATACCGCAATATTTTTTCAAGAAATACCGAGGTACTATATTTATCAATACCGCCCACCCCTGGGGGTAGTGTGTGCGTGTGTGTGGATCTGCGTATGTGTCTGGGGGGAGTCTTAAGCCTGCGGTACTGATTGGGGAACATGGATAGCCAAGGTTCTGGCTAAAGGGTACGTAGCTGGACAGTTCCTACAGATCTTGCACTGTATACCACATTATGTGTGTAGCAGACATTTAGATCTGATTTCCAGGGCTGTACAATTACATATACACATCTTCAAAGCTTTGTCATGCTTCTCCCTATTCGACAACACACACGCACACATACACACACACACACACACACACACACACACACACACACACATACACACACGTGCACACACACACACACACTCACACACATACACACACATGCACAACACACACTTGCACGCACACGCGCACACAGCCACTGTGTTCCTGGAGTACCTCCAGGGCTGCAGCACAGCTAATGAGATTCATGACATGATCATTACCCTGTTTGAAGAGGAGGCCAGCAAAGCAAGGGAGTTCGCACACAGGTTCATTGAGAAGAGGCAGAAAATGATAAGTGTGAGCCAAGTGCGTACACACGCACACATACACACACACACACGCACATGCACACGCACACACACACCACTACCCTGGCGATGAAATGTTCTGTGGCAATGTGAGCACTTGGCAAGTTGAGGTTGCTGGTATTTCTGCCTAGTGTGGTTTGTTAGACCAGCTTTGTTGAGGGCCACAAACTCACACTTAGGGTGGAAACACTTTGAGAGCAGCCTCAGAGGTACTTGATGTCCTTTATGTCTGCACTTCCTGTCATCCTTCTGCTTCTTCTCTGAAAAGTGGACTCAGGCTCGACTGGGTCCACAGAATGTAATTGGGGCCAGAATGCAGGATGGGTTGGAGCTGTGGACAGGTTGAGGAGGGCAACACTGCCAGTGTCTTCGTCTTTTTGCAGTTGATGGTCTGATGACAGTGCAATACTTGTGTAGAGATGCGATCATCACCTCCAAATCCCTCTTTGAGCTGGACAGCAGGGCCATATCATCTGCATATTCCAGATCAGAGACTAGTGTCTCCAATGTCATCTTCCTTCTATCACCAATGACCAATCATAGAATACATTTGAGGGTGGCATTGGTAGGATTGACCGAGGCATAGACAGCAATGATGGTAGCAAAGCCAACGTGTGTCTTCACACGGATTCTGATGATGCGCTCGGAAATAGGGAGAATGAACCACTGCCAGCAGGCTCCCATGAGGAAGCGCTTTCGGGCTGAGGATTAAGGCTACGCCATGAACCTGTGTCGATGGGGTACCAGAGTGGAGAATGGTGTAGGAACCAGTTATTGTGACTCCCTGGCCCGTCCAACAAGTCTTGGAGACAGGCAGCACCTCAGTTTTCCTCTCCTGCATCGTTCTCAAAACAGAAGCAAGTGGCAGACTTTGTGGGCTGTGCGGGCCCAACATGCGCACATTCCTACAGGCAAGTCTTTGACATGAAACAGTGAGACTGATGCTTCTCCTTGGTTTTACTAGCTTGGGTTTTAGTGAACCACTGGGGACAGAAGTAACATGATGGGTCGCGGTCTGTCTGCCCGATGTTGTGCCATTAGCATGATGACCAAAGTCAGGTTCCAACGATTATTGCTTGGAGGTTGAACAACCGGATCACCCATCCCCCCTCCCCCACACATACACATGCACACAATTTGTTCTGTGACAATTAAAGCTTGTTCTTCCAACTTCCCTGGAATCCAAACAAACCCTCTGAGCTTGTATAAATGTTCGGATGGGGAAATGCATTCCTGAAAAAGCCTTTGTGTCTAGCATGTAATGTGTGCCTTCCTGGTGGCTATACCCCCTTCCTATGCCGTAGCAATGAGCCTCTACCAAATTATGTCATGTTTTATTCAGTCTACATACACACATAGTCTTAGTGGAGCTTGCTCTTTGCCTCTGTGTGGTCAAGGTGCATGCTCTCTTCCTTCACCCCAGGGCTCCCGACTTAGTGATGCATCTTCGTCGAAGAATCCTTCGGTACATCCCCGCTCCTCCCACGGACGACCAACTGGCCCCACTAGCCTTGCAGCAGGTGGAGTCAGCAAGAGTGCCAGCAGCAAAAAGACCAAGAAAGGAAAGAAAGGCCAAAAACTGGATCCTGTGCTCCTGGGCTTCAGCGTACATGCGGCTGACAGGCCCAACATAGGAGAGATTCAGAGCGTGAACAGCAGCCGTCGATGACTGAGTGACTGACCTGCTGTACTGCTCTTACCCTTTGCCTCCCAGTTACAACTAACTGTCTTGTACCTTGTGCAAGGCACATGTCTGTTTGTGTTTATGCTATTGGCAGTGAGTGCATGGCCTACCAGCATGTCCCCAAATGGTACATACATGTGTACATGGGTGTGCTGTACATGTGAGTGGGTGTACGTATGTATGTACATATTATGTACGTATGTACAGATGTATACATGTTTACGTGTGTGGGTATAAGTACGTGTCCACAGTACGCTGTAGTATATAGTAGCAGTATGTACAGCCCCTGCATGCGGATCAAGGATTTATGTACATATTGATGTATATAAATTATATATGTATAAAGTGAACCATTTGACCAGATATGCATGTACTTGCCTTGCAGGGCATCAAATAATTTGTCCTCATTGTTTTCAAATCCTTGAATTTTCATCGCACTTTATTGTCCATGGTTTAATTAATACAATAAGTACGTATATATATATATATTATATAGTATAGTTCAATGAATTAATTTTACAATTCAATTATTGCAAGTGTGGAAGGCTGAGCTCGACAAGCTTGCATCCATTGCCAAGTCTGAGCCTCATGCAGCCTTTGCAGCATTCACTCATGGCCTTATTGGCCACTGGATGTATTTCCTGCGAACTATTGAGGGTACCGCGCCATTGCTACAGCCACTCGAGGACTCCATTCGCCAGCACTTCCTTCCAGCCCTGACTGGACAGAGCGGAGTGTCTGATCTGGAACGTGAGCTCTTGGCTCTTCCCGCGCGCCATGGCGGTCTGGGACTGGTGAATCCTACAACCATGTCTGAGGAGCACACTCTCACGGCGCCTGACGGCACCCCTGACTGCAATCATCATCCTGCAGAGGGATGACATTGGAGACTCCAGACAACAGCAACAATCCATTAAGTCTTCACTGCGTACAGAACGGCGCAAGCGACAAGAGGAGGCCGCCGCTGAATTGAAGACCCGTTTGCCCCAGCACTTACAGAGAGCTGCTGAACTGGCCAGTGAGAAGGGTGCCTACAGCTGGGTGACTGCCCTCCCATTTGCTGCCCATGGCTTTGCACTTCACAAAAGTGCTTTTCGCGATGCACTCTGCCTTCGCTACAATTGGACACCTGCCGATCTGCCAAGAGTATGTGTTTGCGGTGCAGTTTTCACCACAGACCATGCTCTGTCATGTCCAACCGGAGGAGTCACAATCATTCGGCACAATGAAGTACGCGACCTCACCGCCAGTCTCCTCACCGAGGTATGCCATGATGTATGCATCGAACCACGCCTGCAACCACTGTCGGGTGAAACACTATCTACTCGCAATGCTACAACTGAGGACAATGCCAGACTGGATGTTGCAGCAAGCGGCTTCTGGGGAGGGAGGTTTGAGAGGGCATTTTTTGATGTGAGGGTTTTTAACCCCTACGCCCCCTCGAACAGAACCCTGCAGACAGCAGCCTGCTATCGGCGGCATGAACGTGAGAAGAGGCGCAAGTATGAAGAACGAATACGCGAAGTGGAGCACGCCTCCTTTGTTCCCCTAGTGTTGTCCTGCACCGGTGGAGCAGGTCCCTGTGCGACCAACTTTCTCCAAAGGCTGGCAGCCCTGCAAGCCGAGAAACACCACTCCACCTACAGCATGGTGATGGAATTGCTTCGTTGCCGCCTCAGCTTTGCCCTCCTGCGATCAGCTATCACATGCCTCAGGAGTGCTAGGTCATCCTTCCACCGCCCAGGCCGCATTGACATGAGCGCTGTGGACCTCGCGATGTCCGAGGGCCGGGTGGAGCGTGATTAACTGATGATTTTCATCTTGTTATTTACTATCCTTTGTTGACTTCATTACTATTTATTCTGTTGTAACCAGGTTGTATCTTTTATTTAAATGGTCTGGTTCAGTGCTTGATTACACATTATTATTATTATTATTATTATTATTATTATTATTATTATTATTATTATTATTATTATTGTTATTATTATTGTTAATATTATCATAATGTCCAATTATTGCAAGTACTTACATAATAATAATTATAAAATATATAGCTACACAGTGCACATGGATTGACATGTACAGTACAAACGTCCTAAGCTGATACAATCAACTCATACAATCACTGCATGCCCTCTTGGCTGCAGAGGAGAGTGCTCAGGAGCTCCTGGGCTTCTTCCCTGTGCTGGTTGTGGGGGTACTCCAGAAAGGAAGAAAGAACCTGACTCGCTTCACACAGCACCTTGGTCTGTGTGGCATCTGCTGGGGGAGAGGAGGAGGGATGTACAACGTGGATGTAACCCACCATGCACCATTCATCCCTACAGTCAGCGATCATCCATCCACTCTCACCCCACTCTCTTCATCACTGCCCCCTCCCTCTCTGTCACTGCTCCCTCCCTCTCTGTCACACACCTCTCTCTCTGTCACTGCCCCCTCCCTCTCTGTCACACCACTCCCTCTCTGTCACTGCCCCCTCCCTCTCTGTCACACCACTCCCTCTCTGTCACTGCCCCCTCCCTCTTTGTCACACACCTCTCTCTCTGTCACTGCCCCCTCCCTCTCTGTCACACCACTCCCTCTCTGTCACTGCCCCCTCCCTCTTTGTCACACACCTCTCTCTCTGTCACTGCCCCCTCCCTCTCTGTCACACCACTCCCTCTCTGTCACTGCCCCCTCCCTCTCTGTCATTGCCCCCTCCCTCTCTATCACTGCCCCCTCCCTCTCTGTCACTGCCCCCTCCCTCTCTGTCACTACCCCCTCCCTCCCTATCACTTACCATCCACCTGGCTATTTTCCCACAAGACCCGAGCAAGCTCCACTCCTTCCCGGGAGGCGGGGTCAGCAGCGACCACACCCCTTAGCAAGTCTAGTATGAGCTTGCTTTCTGAAGGGTAGTGGCACTTCAGGAAGTTCAGGGCCATTCTGCAGACAGAAGGTGGCATGTATTAAGTAGTTATCAATTGAGGCCCATTGTGAATAACGCCGTCGGTGTGGTGTGGCCCTTCCCATCTACGTGTGTGCACACATGTTGTTTGCACCTCACTTGCATAGGGATAAATGCTGCATAAGGACAAATGTCAATTGCAGTAGCTCACCCAAGCTTCACATACAACAAATGTACACATATACGTTGATGTGAGTCATGTCTGTCATTTCGTCCACTTCCCTGAACACACACACACACACACACACACACACACACACACCAACTTAACTAATTTGTGTTGCACTGTGCACCACTTCCCACCCCCCACCCACCACTCTCCACCCACCACTCTCCACCCACCATTCTCCACCCACCACTCTCCACCTACCAGTCCCCACCCACAAATCTCCACCCACCTCTGGACTTGCAGGTCTCTTCTGTTGTCCTCTGCCATCCTCAGTATTAGGCCTATCGCTTCTTCTCCTTGGCCACTGTGTGCAAGGAGCTAGGAGAGGGGGAGGGGAGGGAGAGGAGGGAAAGGGGAGGAGAGGGGAGGGAGAGGGGGAGGGGAGGGAAGGGGAGGGGAGGGGAGGGGAGGGGAGGAGAGGGTCCTCCTCCCCTCCTCTCGCTCTCACACAAGGAACCTATCCTCTCATTTTGCACCCACTCGCTGACACACCTCTGCATGTTCTCTGGCAAAAGGGTGCCAGATTGGCTGCTGTTCAACCTCACACAACGTCGTCCAATGCTGGAGGGCACTTTTGGCAAAAGCAGCACTGAGGGAGGAACTGGTAGAGGGAGGCTGAGCATGTTCTGCAAGTGAATGGGATGGAGGGGGAAGAGGGAGAGGAGGAAGGGCATTAGGGGAGGACAGAGGAAAGGGATGAGGAAGAAGGTAAGAACTACATGTACGTACATAGAAGCAGCTTGAAGCAGAACCCTGTCTGCATGTATTAGTACATTTCCAAATCTGATACCTACCCAACCATTGTCCCTACCGACAACCACACTACCACACGGCGCACTCTTACCAGTCACTATTTGGCCAGATTGATCCTCCATCAGTTCCTCCTCCTCCTCTTCCCCCTTTGCCACAAGACCCTGCCTCTCCTCTACCGGCACACGACCCTGGCTGCCCTCCCCCAGCTCACTGGGCAGTAGAGTGTCCTCCGCTACCGCAGACCTCCATAAGATGTAGTTGAAGAGACCAGCATAGCTCTGCAACAGCAGGTTTGACTTGAACGGGTCAGACTGGAGATAGCTGTAGGAGCGGCGGACAGGAATAATCCTCCACAACATGTTGTGCACAGCATAAAGATGGTACAGCTAGCTAGGTCCAGTGCTCCTGTACACCTGCACATGTGCTGTACTACATTGTCTGAGCACAAGTACGTACAATACTCTATTCACATTGACCACGGGTTAAACTCAGCTTTGACAGGGAAAATACATTCACATGAAGCACGGAAGCTGGCTTGAACCAGAACTAACACACCGAGCAGTCTCGTGGTAGCCAGTAGGATGGATCAAACCCAGTTATACGTATACAGAGGGGCTACATTGCACTCTACGCATGTTTACATGGCTAGCGCTGTGTGTACTGGTGCATGTGGTGAATGCTAAGCCAGGAGGTGATATGTATGGACGGACACATTCACAAACAGAACACAACACATGCAACCTACAACTAGACACAATGACCAGAGCAGTTACAAGAAGCCTTCTATTGAGGGAGGGACATTAATACCAGTTATCTTCGACAAAGGGACCAGGTACGAACAAAGGGACCAGGTACGAACAAAGGGACCAGGTACGAACAAAGGGACCAGGTACGAACAAAGGGACCAGGTACGAACAAAGGGACCAGGTACGAACAAAGGGACCAGGTACGTACGTCAAATGCATTCATCTCACAGCTACAGATGGCCGCTTCAGTCCTCTCACGGTCTATGGGTGACTTGTGCTGTACCTGCTCAAGACGTCAACTGCTTCCTGCACATTGCCATGGGATGCCATAAACAGAGAGAGTTCCAACAGCAACACTTCTCGCTGCACCAGAAAAGAAGAAAACACACCAACGTTAACAGCACACACATGTACACATGTAGCATGTTGTAGAGTCGTGCACACACATGTACACATATAGCATGTTGTAGAGTCGTGCACACACATGTACACATGTAGCATGTTGTAGAGTCGTGCACACACATGTACACATGTAGCATGTTGTAGAGTCGTGCACACACATGTACACATATAGCATGTTGTAGAGTCGTGCACACACATGTACACATGTAGCATGTTGTAGAGTCGTGCACACCAAGAGGCAGTCTCTGAAGCCGCTTACATGGGGATGTGAGTGCTTGGTTAGGAGCTGCTTGTAGAATCGCACACACTGTGGGTAGGTGCTCTCCCTCTGCCGCAGAACAGTGACACCTGCCTGATGAGGGACGGAGGTGGGGGAAGAGGGTAGGGTAGACGTTAGGCAAGTGTTAAATAAACAAACACAGCTTGTGTCTGCACTGAATGTGAAGGTAAGACAGGAGCTGACATGTGATGGTGTGATCCAGTGGAAGTGTGGAATGAGGTGACCAGTGTGGAGCCACAAGTGCATTTCAGAGGTGTAGCTACACAGAGGAGGTATGTACTACACTGCAACACCAATATAGACAGGCCCCACTAGTAGGGCTGGCTGCTTTAGACAGGTGGCTGCCTTACACAGTGACCACTATAGACAGGTCCCACTAGTAGGGGCTGGCTGCTTTAGACAGGTGGCTGCCTTACACAGTGACCACTATAGACAGGTCCCACTAGTAGGGGCTGGCTGCTTTAGACAGGTGGCTGCCTTACACAGTGACCACTATAGACAGGTCCCACTAGTAGGGGCTGGCTGCTTTAGACAGGTGGCTGCCTTACACAGTGACTGCACTGTACGAGCAAGTTGAGCACAAAGTAATTCTTTGAGCAATATTCAGTACAGCATTCAACAGAGCAATTAAAACAGGCTAGTTCAGCGAAATAATTTAAAGTACTCTGCCCGTTATTCTACTAAACCACTTATCGATATTATATAACAAAGCCTTGCATATTGAACACCAGTGAAAGCACATGCATACATGCTAAAATAAAAAGCACACTATCTTCACCTTTCACTGATACAATGACAGGAACTGCATGCTACCAGTATGTACGCATGTAGGTTGTAGTGCAATGTGCCACCTGTTGTGGCTCGGGGCTACTCACCCTCCTCACAATGTCCGGGCATATGGCCATAGCGTGAACCACTGCCGTCATCAGTTGTCGTGCCTTGCCGTACTGGTGAGCTAGGAGGGTCTGGCGGAGGAGGACCAGCAACTGGTTCACATGGAGCATCACTGGAGGTGCCTTGAAACCTAAATGAGGAAGAGGATGAGTTTGGCAGTGTCACCACACGAATACTATACTTGATTATCACTACATATACAAACATGGAAGAAGCACTGTGTCTGGGACCATACATCACCTGATATACGTACTACACATGTACGTATGTATACACATGTACACACACACACAAACACACACACACTGACTCACACATACACACGCATGCACACACACACAACTACTACCACCACCAACACACTCACGCGCACACACACACACACACACACACACACACACACACACACACACACACACACACACACACACACACACACACACACACACACACACACACACACACCACACACACACACACACACACACAACACCTACACACACACACCTACACACACACACACACACACACACACACACACACACACACACACACACACACACACACACACACACACACACACACACACACACACACACACACACACACACACACACACACACACACACAGAGAGAGAGAGAGAGGAGGCAAGGGAGAGTAAAGCAGCAGAGCAATCCAGATACTGTCATGCACAGCAGTGCCATCCACACTGCACAAGGCAATGCACGTACTGCACACAAATATTACGTACGTACGTATGTACTGTGTATTCATACTGTATAAAGCCATGTACGTATGCACATACACACACACACACACACACACACACACACACACACACACACACACACACACACACACACACACACACACACACACACACACACACACACACACACACACACACACACACACACACACACACACACACACACACACACACACACACACACACACACACACACACACACACACACACACACACACACACACACACACACTGACTCATAACGTATCACTGCTGCCTTCATCACAGCTAGCTAGCTACTACCACCACCAACACACTCACCAAAGACTTCTTCATTGTCTTTTTCCGGAGACAGAGAGTAGCCTTTCTTTGAGCTGAATGCCCGAAACATATTCAGTACACACGAAAAGAAACGCCGGCATACAACTGGAGACTACTTATGCCAGCAGCGCAGCCACCACTCATTCTGACGCAGATCGCTGCAAATGTGTCACCGCCATTTTTATTTGTAGCCCGGTTCGCACGATTCAGATGACGTCATGTCAATATATCCCTGTAGATGGAGTATATAGACCCTAGGTACAGTAGACAATGTACGTATATGCAGTGGACCCTGTATCTAGATGGAGTACATAGCTAGACCCTGTACATAAAGGAACGATTATCCATCTCCAGGTCCATCTCCAGCTAGCTACTGTGACATATAGCTACACTGGGGCTGGTAGCTACAACCTGATTGCAGAGATGAGTGAACGGTAATGCATAGGTAAAGGTTGGAAGTAAAGTATTGGAGCAATGCATGAAAATCAGCTGCAGAGGGAATGTGACCCTCTGCGATGATCATTAATTCCGACACTGTCAAGGTCCCATGCTGCACATCTCAATAGCCATGTTCTACATCTTCGACCTTACCACTCCCACACTCATTGCACACTCTATCTTCTCTGGGCACCCCCACAATCATCCTGTCTCAACTTGGAATGCAGCCGTACCACCTCTGAGTTTAATGATCATTCTTTCGCCACCTCTCTGTCTGAGCCTCGCATGGCCTGACCATTCCTCTAGATCAGTGATTTCTGTAACACACTCAACTTTGGCTTTACTTCCATCTCACGGCCCCACTCCTTCCATGTCTTCCTCCAAGCAAGTGACTCCAGCATCTTCTTCACTTCATTTGATAGGCCTCAACCCCCCTCTATACTTATCTTTGGCCACCGAAACTCTTTGCAACACATATATACTTACCTTCCGCAGCCAATCTCCTCTGTGTATAGATACAGTAGATGCTAAGATGCAGTAGACTCTGTATTTACAGTCACAGATGGAGTATGAAGACCCTTTATGGAGATTGCATTGTGTACACCCTGTATGCTGATGTGGTCGTAGCTAGCTATAGCTATTGTGGTTGATACTACATATATTATGGTACTGCATAATTTGCCTTTCTTCATGAATTCATAACATTTTGTTTGCTCTAGGATTTGCATTGTTGAGTTAATTTCAGTTGTTCTGAAGCAGACCTTCTCTCACTCTTCTGACTTTAACTACTCCCCCCCCCCCACACACACACACCAGCACGCACACAGGTGTCCATTTTGGTGATTTTCTTTAGAGCCGTATACTTACACCACAGATATTTGAATCGCATTACAATAGCTAGTTAGCTAGCTGTCAGATGTAGTGTGTGTTGTCCACATCTGTGCCATTCATAGTCTTGTACTTTACCATGATTTGTGTGAAGTCCTTTGGATGGCAATGGGCATATTCTATCCATCACTGTCTGTCCTGAAGTCTGCACTGGGACCAGCCCTGGCCATGGTGTGTGGCAGCCCATCATGAAGGGGGCATGCAAGGTGTGGAGACAGAGCATGGGGAGGGAAGGCCATGGACGCTGGACGGATGTGCGTATTCCATGGAGCAGTCTTTAACCCTGCACACTGCAGCAGATATCCACCATTCGACACATGCACCAAGCTGCATTTGTCGAGTATATAGTGGGTTGTTGGGTGTGGCCCGTGACTGAATAACATCTGTAGCTATAGTAACCCGCCCAGGGCAGAGTTGAGTTCCTTAGCTCTTTTGCCATGCCTTTGCGTCCTCCTGTGTCCCTGCTTTAGCCGCGAGAAGCTTCCTTGTATATTTGGAGGATTGAGTGTAGGCCGAACGGGGTCAGAGTCTGTGCGCGTTCGAAAGTATATCATTTGTAGGGCGGCGCAGACGGACGCCCACAGCGGCGCGAGGAACGGTGAGAGTTTTCCTGAGTTTGTTTGTTTGTGTGTACGGAAACCTGCAACGGCATCAACAGAAAACTCAGTCGCGCTTCTTAAATTGTTGCACCTTTCCACAAGGCTCCCGGAGTCCGCTGTTCCCCCAGTCGTATACTTGTCGGCTTCAACGTCCACCTTTAACTTACAGCATCGACCGAACTCCCAGCCCGAACTCCCTCCCAGCGTTTCCAACCAGCAGCAGCATCGCTTGACAAGTCGACACGCATCCCCCACCGCCTCCAAGTAACGTCACCCGCGCTTTAAACTCCTCTTCCACCACCAGAAGCTGCAACACTCCAACACTCACCTCTCCTTTGCGCCACTCCACTTCCAGGCGGCACGACGGTATCAACTAGGCTCTACTCCGCGCACGGTCTGAAACACGACCTTTCAGCAACTCCTCTGTCCTCCAGACGAGTCTTATCCAGCGCCCACCTTCAATTAGTGTCATCGGTCGACCAAATCTACGCTCCTACTCCACTACAACCAACAACACCGCCACCCTACAACACCGTTTGGCAACGCAGCACCGTTGACCAATCTCCCCTTCGTCATTACACAACTCTGTGCTCCACCCCCGACAGTCGCCGTCCCCGTTCCCCACTGCTCTCTGTGAAGCACACAACTGGTGAGTGCTCTTGCACTGTATTGCAGTAGTGCATCCACTGCACATGGTGTTGTAGGCGGGTGGACCTGTGCCCTGGACCTTTGAGTGGTAGCTAGTGACCTTTGATTAGGTGTAAAGAACAGACCAGCCACACCTGAACACGCGCGTTGTGCATTGGCCGTACTGCCGGTTCATTCCTGTTACCTACGTACGTACCTAATCTATACCCTGCATGCATGTGGATCCAGGGGCTACTAGTACTGTTCCCTTCTGCCCGTCCTTTAAATTTATTGACTTTGATGTTGCCACAACATAAGGTGGTTCTCTGCAGGAGAAGAAGGTATCATTTGTTTGTGTCAATTACTGGCTTCCACTCCACAATGCTCTGTTCTGCTCTGATCACAGAGTGATGGCTATATAGAACTCATCTCATCTTTACTGATTGTGCAATGTGCACTGCAATGGTGTGCACCTTATCTACGTATAGCTGTGGTAGACTAGTGCAATTTGTGCATGAATCACATGTAACTAGTGGTCCATTAATTGTGTCTTCTGTAGGTCACACCTTCACATGTGCTTAGCAAAGGGCAGCAGATGGACATTTGGACAGCTTGTGAAAAGGGTGACTTGGAGAAAGTGAGGCAGCTCATTCAAGATGGCCAAGATGTGAACATCACCAGAGGTGACTTGCTTGGAACAACGCCTTTGATGAAGGCAGCTGTCAGGGGTCATATCAAGGTGGTGCGTGAGCTCATCAGAGCTGGTGCTGATGTGAATGGAAAGAACAACTACAAACAAACTGCCCTTCACAAGGCCAGCTGGAGTGGTCATTCCAGTATTGTAATAACACTCGCTGAGGCAGGGGCTAACCTCAATGAGAAAGATGAGCGTGACATGACACCTTTGATGGATGCAGCTGAAGAGGGTCATGCCAATGTTGTGGTGGAGCTCATCAGAGCAGGTGCTGATGTGAGTGTTGTCAGTAGCTGTGATTGGTACAGATATTGGGGCAAATCAATCGCTGCTGGTTCAACAGCCCTGCACTTTGCTGCTGGACTGGACAGTGTTGAATGTGGAGTCCTTCTTGTGGAGGCAGGAGCAGATATGAGGACAAGGAACAAGCACTCCAAATCTCCCCTTGACCTTGCATCTTTCCGTTTCCAACGAGCTATCCAACAAGCACAGTCCTTCTCTACCAAGCGTATTGTTGCAGTAATAGGCAATGGAGAACATGGCAAGAGTACTTTGATTGCAGCTCTACAGGCCGAGGGCAACAGCCTATTAAAGAAGTTCACCAACAAGTTTGCAAAGGTGCAGGACATCAGACAGAGGACAACTGGAATCGAGACAGTCCAATTTTCCAGTCAGAAGTATGGAGAGACACTGTTCTACGACTTTGCTGGTCAATCCACTTACCATGGCCCTCATCAGTCCTTCCTGGAGGCCCTGTTTAGCAAGCTGGGAGTGTCAGTGAGCCTGTTGCTTCTGGTGAAGTCAACAGATGAAGAAGATGTCATCACACGACAGATCACTCACTGGCTGCAGCCTCTATCTCTCACATCAGCCCCATCCACTCCACAAGTGATACTTGTTGGCAGTTTCCTTGACCAAGTAGAGTCCAGAGAGGAAGCAACTGAGAAGCTGTTGCGATGCACTCAGTTAGTACAAGAGCAGTTCCCCTTAAATATCTGGGGTCCCTGTCTCCTTGACTGCCGAAAGCCTGCATCTGAGGGCATCGATCAGATTTGTACATTCCTTCAAGAGAATGAGCCACTGCAGCTGAACTGCAAGTCTTTCTCCTACAGTCTTCGCTGGGTCCTAGTGCAACTGCAAAAAGCATTCCCTGTTCCAGCTGTCACACTTCACACCTTCCAGTCATGGCTGCTAAATGACGCCAAGTTAAATCCCCAGCATTTTCCCCCAGCTGAACAGATCTGTCATGACCTAACAGCAGTTGGCCACACCCTCTTCCTTCCCAACAAGCGGGACCCCTCTCAAAGTTGGCTCATCTTGGACCTCCAAGCTATTCTGCATGAAGTGTATGGCACTCTGTTCTCTGGTTCCCAGGTCAAGGTCAACCAGTTTGGTCTCCTCCACTGCAACCAGTTGACTGAGCTGTTTCCAAAGTTGGACCCAGCAATGATCCAAGAAGTCCTGGTCAGCCTTGAGTTCTGCATCCAGATCGATTCTTCACTCCTGCAAGAAGAACTGCTGAAGCTGATTGCAACGGACAAGGACAACAGTTGGCTGTACTTCCCTGCCCTTGTGTCAGCCCAACCCCTAGAAGTCTTTTCAGAAGTCTCGAATCCACATCACCTACAGTGGGTGTGTTGGCAACTAAGGACAGCCGTGAAACATTTCATTTCTGCCCATCTCATGCAAACCATCATCCTTCGTCTTGCAGCCAATCATGTGTTCACCCATGTAATGTCTCCCAATAAGAGAGAGCACTGCTGCAGTGTTTGGGTGAACGGCCTTTCCTGGAGGTCCACCAAAGGTGTGGACGTAGCAGTCCAGATAAGCGACAGCAGCGTGGTCCAAGTTGTCGGACGCAGCAGGCCAGACCCTGAGAAACTGCACCAATACACATCGACCATTGTCAGCGATGTTATCAAGACAACAGCCCAGCTGACACCGAAACTGGAGGCCACATCCTACATTGTTCACCCGTGCACGCCTGCTATGTGGGAGGGTACCAAAGCCCCTCCCCCTGACTCCCTGTATCCAGCTTCAAGTATCATCCGTTGCATCAGTGATGGAGGAAGCCATGTTCTATCCTTGCCAAGACAAGCTGGCTGTCTTCCCCACCAGACGAGTCTCACAGAGCTGTTTGGAGGATGGTCTCCTCCTCTGTCAGTTGTACAAGACATGGACTTCAAGAGGGAGTCACAGAGAGGTGAGTGTGTGTTTGTCTGAGGAGAATCCCACATACATACGTATGTGGCATTGTTGTCAGTTCATTATTGAGTAATGGCTAGTCTTTCCACTGTATTAGCTACAGTGTGCTGTTGGTCTGTCTAAAAGTGCAATGTTGGCTTACTCCTCCTTTGCACATGCAGCTCCACTCTCTTCAGCCCTACCCTCATTGCCGTCATCCCCCATCTCACAAAGTGAAGCTCTCACTGCCGAAAATGGCTACTCCACAGAGATGGAGGCACAGACTGCAGCACAGCAAGGTGTGCTGCACACAGTGTCACTAGACACGAGTGCACCTCACAGTGTGGTATATATATATAGGTGCGCACCCTGTCACTGATGACTGGAGTTGTAACAAGGGGTGTGTTTTGACTGGTCCAGTCCACATCAATTAGGCGCTTCCTGTTGCATCGGAGCCAGTCTAGTGCGCTAGACTCTCTCCGTTGTCAGGCGCTATTGCCATGAAGGTGAAGAGGATCTAGGAGAACTTGCTAACTGATTTGTCTGAACGACCAACTCCGAAATTAAGTTGCCAGTATTCGTAGCTTGTGGTTAATGTGTAAGTGTGTGAGGGGCCTACCGAAGTGGCAAGTTATCCTTTGCTACAGTCACTCTGCTTCACCAGCTCTGTTTTCAGCCTGTGGCATACATATAACTGCCTCCGAGATCTCAACAGGGCCACTATCTTCCCTGATGGTGACATATCAATGACGATGATCATTGCATGGCTAAGCCATCCCTGCCAAGATCCCTGTGTGCCTTAGCCTTAAGTTTACCGTAAACCATATCATAGTTGATCCTATAAAGACCAAATGAAGCAAAGCATGTCTGCCTGTTCGGCAGACACGCGTTGGAGCAAACTGCGTTGGAGCACCACACTTACCTCGTGCAGACGTAACATGTCATGCGCTGGGTTTGTATGTCCGCACATCAAGCAATTCATGTTCCATTAGCGTGTGCATGTTGTCATTTATTCTTAACTTCTAGTCAACACATTAACTGTGAAGAATATTGATTACTTAAATCACGTAGCAAGTGTTCATAGACCCTCTTCGCCTTCCATGGTGTTAGCGCCTGGCGGGGAAGAGGGTCTAGCATGCTAGAATACTTCAAAGCATGCTTATTTTCCTAAATGGCATTTCCTCTCTCTCCCTTGTGTGTGCATTGAGGAAGGTATATTTTCACAAGTTCTTAGTCAATCCAACTGCTATATATGTGTGTACAAGTTAGTGGTTGGCCATGGTTGTGTTTCACTGCACAACTTTTGTGTTCTCTGGTCTCACCTCCTCAGGTGCTCACACCCCAATCAGCATTGACTCACACCCCACACTGGAAGACACCAACAAGTTCATTGTCCGTGAAGTTGCTGCAGACTGGAAACAAGTGGCCACCTTCCTCGGTGTGGAGCTCTCTGTGATTCGAATAGCTGACACAGACTGCCGCCGATGTGAACATGCATGCACAGACATCTTTGAGCGGTGGCTGTCATGGAAACCAGGCACTGGGAGGAAGAGGAGAAGTTGGCGCACTGTCTTGTCAGCAGTGGAGGAGGCTGGGCACAAGGCTTTCTCCCAGCAGCTCCAGACAGAGGTGCTCCACCTCCAATGAACTCACCAGTAGGGAACTCATAGTACACTCTTCGCATGCACAAGTGAACATGTGCTGTAATGTGATGTAGTTCCCTTTAATTAACTTTGTGTGTTTGTTTTCCATAAACACGAGTGGGCTTTTGTCTATTGTGAACTGTTAAGTATATTCATTGATCACTACTGAACCACGAAGCTTGAGGTTAGGAGAAAGGTTCACATTAGCTTCGATTCCATATAGACCCAATGAGCAGTCATCTGCTGACTTCTTTGTGCGTGGGTTGACTTGGTGTCAAAGTTGTATGCTCCTCTCACAGCATATTACACATTGCCAGTAAACGTGTGTGTGTGTGTGTGTGTGTGTGTGTGTGTGTGTGTGTGTGTGTGTGTGTGTGTGTGTGTGTGTGTGTGTGTGTGTGTGTGTGTGTGTGTGTGTGTGTGTGTGTGTTTGATGGTGGATCAGCAATACAGTCAACTTCAGGTTGTTTGTCTCATTGTCTCATTGCGTTTTAGTATAGCTTGCATCAGATTGGTCAGTTTGGGTTCTGCTTTTTCGACGATGGGACAAGCAACCTGAAATTGACTGTTTGGCTCCACCCCTCAGATTTACAGTCCATTGTTGTCCTACTAGGTCACCAACTGTAGACTATCCCCTTTATTACTTTAATTAATTTTCATGCATGTCTTTTCTTTCAATTCCCAATCTGGTTTTGCACCCATTACTTATTGATAGAATTTATAAATGCAGGGATATGGATTGGAAGCTTGACTGTCATGTATCGAATTTATACTGTGGATATGTGATTATATCCGTGTCTCAGATTCCTATATTGATGCTCACACTTTGAGCCTTAGTATTGCCTGCTGTATGTGTTCTATAGCTATTTAAACTGTATTAAATACCTCCAAATATCTTTTCTTGCTGTGCTTGTTTGGTCTGTCTGAAGGTGCAGGTTGAATTTATGCACAAGAGGAGCCATTAAAGGGGTATACTTTGGCTTTCTGTGCCTCTCCTCACATCGTATTGCTAGACTGTGTCTCTTTGTAGCTGTAGAAGGTAACCTTCGTCAGATGCGATGGTTTGTATGCAATAGTAGCTGTCGATTACTTGCCCTTCCTTTACCACCCCAGAAGTATTTTTCCTGACTCACGGAAGGTGTAATTTCTGTACCTCTCACTAGTGTATGTTGCTGAAGTCTCAGTCACTACATCTTTTAGTGGTCAGCATTTGGTGGGTGTGTACAGGGTGTGGGTATGAGAGTAGCTAGGGTGGGAGAGAGGTGTGCAGTAGTGTGGTTAGCCAGTGAGTGGCATGCAGTGTGTAGTGTGTGTAGTGTGTGCGTTGCACATGCATGGTACCCTATGTGGCCCTCTCTTCACGCATCAGGTCCCAGTCTCTCAGTCTTGCCCTGCTTATAGCTAGGTTCTGTTGCTTTGGAATAGCTACACCCTCTCCACCCTCCCACCCCCACCCCCACACTCACACAGATGTTTATTTTGATGATGTCCAGAACAGTATACATACACTGCAAACGTTTGAACTGCAGTAGAACATTAGCTGTCAAGTTGCACTGAATGTTGCATGTGTTGTCCACGTCGCTCTATGTCATTCATAGTCTTGTACATTACCGTGTGTTGTGTGCATGAGGTCCTGTGGATTGCACTAAATGTCTTGATCAGTGAATGCTGGTGGTTGGTGTGGGGCCCAACATTGACTAGACCATGCACTTCAAAACAATGTTATCTATTGTAGAGGTATGGATACATGCTGTATGTATGCATTAATTCCCGAACATTACTGCTGCAACTATTGTTTCAGCCATCCAGGACACACTGGCTCGATTAAACCTTGCACTGAGTAAAGCCCGTGGTCAGTGCTAAGATGGTGCCAGAGCACCTTGAGAGGCCACGAACTTGACGCCGCGTATTACTAATGATTACCGTATGCACGGCTGTTTCGCATAATACAAATGGCGGCAACTTTTAGTTTTGATTTGGAAACCGAGAACGAGGGATTTGAATTCCTCGAGGAACTTAACTCGCAAAGTATTTAGCCTTTTTCTCTTCAGGTACTACAAGTAAGAGACAAGTAACAAGCCATGCCATGAAGGTAGAAATGATGCAAAGTAAGCGGGCTTTAGTCTAAAAACTAATCTTTATGCTCTCTCGGCAGCAAAATGCGTGTCTCTCTCACTGCAAGTAATCGCTCCATAGCACACTTCTCCCAGTTTTCCAGCTAGTCTGCTACATATCAAAGGAAAGTCAGGTAAGCACAGAACATTGCCCTATATGGCTCATTCTACTGCCCTTTCCGTAACTCGTGTTTTGAACGGGTTTATTTAAGCAACATTAATTGGTGTTTTAGCCTTTTTCTCTTTAGAGACTACAGGTAAGAGACAAGTAACAAGCCATTAATGTAGAAATGATGCAAAGGATGTGTGCTTTAGTCTAAAAAGTAATCTTTATGCTCTCTCGGCAGCAAAATGCATGTCTCTCTCTCTGCAAGTAATTGCTCCATAGCACACTTCTCCCAGTTTTCCAGCTAGTCTGCTACATATCAAAAGGAAGTCAGGTAAGCACAGAACATTGCCCTATATGGCTCACTCTACTGCCCTTTCTGTAAGCAACAATAATTGGTGTTTTAGCCTTTTTCTCTTTGAAAACTACATGCAGTTAAGAGACAAGTAACAAGCCATTAATGTAGAAATGATACGAATCCAGTGTGCTGTAGTCTAAAAAAGTAAGCTTTATGCTATCTCGGCAGCTAAATGTGTTTCTCTCTCTCTGCAAGTAATCACTCCATAGTACTATTCTCCCAGTTTTTAGCTAGTGTGCTACATGTACACTAAAGTTTACTTGCTTTGCATCACTTCTACGTTCATGGCTTGTTACTTGTCTCTTTTAACTGTAGTCTCCGAAGAAAAAAGGCTGAAACATGAGCTAATGTTGCTAAAATAAACCCGTTCAAAACACGATTTACGGAAAGGGCAGTAGAATGAGGCACATAGGGTAATGTTCTGTGCTTACCTGACTTTCCTTTGATATGTAGCACACTAGCTGGAAAACTGGGAGAGGTGTGCTATGGAGCGATTGCTTGCAGAGAGAGAGAGACACGCATTTTGCTGCCAAGAGAGCATTAAGCATACTTTTTAGACTAAAGCACACTTGCCTGGTATCAGTTCTATGTCCAGGCTTGGTCACTTGTCTCTTGTTAAAGTCTTGGAAGAGAAAAGTGGTAAAAACGAACATGTCTTCCAATGGCCAGTCTCGGTCCCGATCCCAATTCCGACTCGAGAAAACTAAGTTGCCGCTCCGAAACAGCCGTGGTATGCGTAGTCTCGTACCCAGCCCCAACTTCCGCAAACATGGCTGACGACGCGGAAGGTAGGGTCTGGGGACTATGTACATAATCCTTGGCGGTGATTGCGCAATATCACGTGATGGGCACATGCTTCCATATCGCGTTTATATGGCAGCCCAATGCTATCGCGATGCTCCTTCTGTGCACAGCCTCCTAGCGATACGGAGACAAGAAGACGCAATCTATCTTCCCTTCTGCGCGGTGGTAGCATAGTTGGAAGCTTCGTGAGGACGGTTTGGCCTGCATTGTGGCACCAATTGACAGTGAGTACGCAAACTGCGTACGCTTCCCGACGGTGCTTTCAAGATCTGGACACCGGCTCAAAGCGGCTTGAAGCGCTAAGTCAATCCATTTCTAAGCTGGAAGGATCATTTTCGAGCTCTGAGTACTATCCTTTGACAGTTAGGACAAGGACAATTTTTACCCAACCATTCGATTCGTATCCCTAGCGATGACTCTGTATGCGCAATGGCTCGACCGTTAGCTTGACCCAAAGGAAGATCCATCTCCGTCGTTCGCACCCAACGCACGCGCATGTGACCGACATGTGATTTGCTCATTATTATTCACGTATCTGCAATCTGATTGGAGGCAGGGGATCGCCTGGACTCCGCCAAGAAAACTGCACATAGTCCCCAGACCCACCTTCCGTGCCTTATAAAATGGCGGCCGGAAGTGGGGCTGGGTACGAGACTATGGTATGCGTGGAAATGTTCACGAGACAAAATTTCGCGCGAATTTCGCGAATGACGTCACATTCGCGAACACTTTTTGCTGGTACTTGCCTGATGACGTCACTGACACATTTAAAATGGCCGTGGAGTTGTAGGCGCTGGCGATCTCGTCAATATCTCGATTGGTGAGTCTTCTTCAAGACAACTGCTGTTTGTTGTTATCCAATTACATAAATGCACTGGATAATACTGCTGTGTTATTATAAATTGCCTTCGACTGAATTCTTCACAGAAGTATCTGTGTACGTATCTGACAACAGACAACTTCCGCGCTACTTCATTGCACACGACATGGACTTCAAGAGGGAGCCACAGAGAGGTGAGTGTTTTGCTATCCCTGTTAGTCAGAGGAAGTTTCTACAGATTTGACTTAAATGTGTCTCAGTCGTGGGTTAGTTTAACGTGGATTGGTGCTGCTCTGTGTCAATTGTCCAATATGGTGTCTCAGAAAGTATCCATCTTTCTCCTAAGTGGAGAGTGTGTGTCCTCTAAGAATGCATCTCTCGACTCCATCAATGAATGGTGGCCCCTGTAGTGACCATTTGATGTGCTCTGTCATTGGCTGCTGTGGGTACCATCTCCTTGTTCCTCCGCACAGGACCGGCTTGCTCAAGTGGCCGTGGACGTCAATCAGTCCTCTCACAGACAGTGCTTGCTGTGGGTGAGTCTCTCCATCCTCAGTGAAATCTCTGAGAGCAGGGCCTGTCTCACTGTGAGGGCACCTTGTGGCTTGCAGAGTGGGGATCGGTGGGCAGACAAAGCCACTCTGGATGCCTCACTAGTTGGGAACCCACACCCTTTCCCTGTGCATCGATGTGTTACTTCAAAGTGCGTCAATGTACGGTATGAGACAATATAACGTTATCGTACCGTTTTTACGAGACGAAACGAAAACAGAACGACCTTTTCCATTGTGCAAAACACCCCACCCGTTTAGGCGAAATGGACGGACGGTTCTAAAACGGTCATAAAACGATGAAGAACGATTTGCGCCCTGTTGCTGCTCCTTTGCGCCCTCTTCGCGTCAGTCCATATCACGTTGTCGAAGCCATCGCTGAGATATTCCCGTGCCCACTGGAGATGCTTCACTTTATTTTGCTGGCGAATCAACTGGCTGAACGTCCAGCCCAGAGCAGCGCGACACCTGAGGACTGTCTTCAGAGTCATGGTATGGCCATGGCGTAAAAGAAGAGCGTGCAACTGAACCGCGGTCGTTTCATCGTCGTCCCTCATCTGCTGCTCAATGAGTGCTTTCACAGCCGCCGTTATCTTCGTTAGTCAGCCTGAACCGGGTTTTCTCTCAATGTTATTTGTCTCCCAGTGCTTCTGTAGAAGCTTGTGTATCCCCATTCGGTTTGCTATCAAGCCCTCCTCTCGTAACATGCAGCAGATAGTCGGTGGCTTATAGCCCATTCGCGCAAAGTGAAGAATTCGTTGTCTCTTGTACCTGCTGTACATCTCTTGCCGCTTGTGAAAAACAGAAACAACGAATCCTCCCCAAACCTACCCTTTTATACGACGCACCTAATCGTATATGCAGACCGCGCGATCGTTTGTTTTCTTTGCAATTGTTTTCCCTCTGTTCTGCCACAAGGCAGTTAAACAAACAGACGAAACGTATTGTCCGTTTAAACGATTCGACCTTTCCGTACAAACGAAACCGAAATGAAACGAAACGATAACATTATATTGTCTCATACCATAGATCTGTGCCCTAAAATCAGTGTGTGTTGCTATAGCAAAGGGCTCTGTCATACGTTGTGGTCACCTGATCCTACTGCAAGTTGGCCCATTTCCCCCCTCAGGTCACAGGCGGTGTGCCATGCTGTTCAGGAGGTTTGTGAGCCGGAAGGCAGCCGGCAAGGGGCGGGCATTGCTGGAGGGTGTGGGGCTCTCCCCCGAGGCCATTGAGATGTGCTACACAAACTGGCCTCACAATGAGGAAGAGACGGTGCAGTCTGGCTTGCTCAAGTGGATGGCCGGCGAGGGGGCCAGCCCCACCTGGGCAGTTCTCCTTGAGGCAATGGACTACGCTGAAATCAGTGTCCAGCACATCAGTGCACTGGAGGAGGAGGTCCTCAAAGGTACAGTCCTCAGTCAGCGGGTGGACTGAGTGCACCAACAGCCTAGCTCGGTGCCCTTTTCACTGCTGTTGGTCCCATTCTATAAGGGAAGCCATGGTAGACGATGCACAGAGTACGCTAAAAGTCCCCCTCTCCCACTGCTGTAGCTGAGGTGACACCACAAGGTGAACCGTCTGCACCACAAGAAGAAACTTCTCGTCCGGCAGTCCAAAGTGAGAAGTGTGTGTGCTGTGTTCCCACCAGCCACCCTCTGTTCTGTCCTGTTTGGGCAGTGCAGTGCTGTGTGGTGGGTTTAAAGTTCAGTCTAGTTGCCATGCCAACTGATGACTGGGTTAGGTAGGCTCACAACCGGGGCTCGAACATGGCTGGCATCACTTTTACAACCCTCAAAGACACAGGTTCAGAGGCTGCAGTGCGTGGCCTGCTTGTTGCTAGCACGTGAAGTGAGAGGGGTGGTCATTACGAGCATAGGTGGCTCAGTGGCTAAAGCTCAGCGATAGAATGAGGATCCTGAGCTGGAGCAGATCGAGACCACTGTCTTATCTGTCCTATGCTTGCTGCCTGTTGGGCGAGGGAGGAGAGGGGCAACCTTCCTGCAAGGAGCCACTGTACAGGCAGTAAATTTAGCATTTCTGTTCTATGAGGCTAATAGCTACAGACAGTTTTCTCCTAACTGGGTTCCTTGTTGGTATACCATCTTCTCTGCTTTATCAGCCACAATGTTGTGGACATCAGTACTAGTGTTGCCTGGTGTCCCGTAATCATAAATGGATGAGAAACCAGTTCAGTACGCCATTAACTGTGCACTGTGTGGCATGGATATAATTTCCAAAGTGTTTGTAAGGGAAATGTTTGCAAATTGCTGTATAAATATCTGTACCATACTACACTGTATCATATTGCACGGTCACAGTCAAATGAAGACAGAATTAATTAGATTGCAATATGATAAGTTTCCATAGCTCGGTTAACATTGAGGTGAGGTGAGGTGAGACTGAAAGACATTGTGCCACATAGCAATTGTTCTCCTAGAAGTAGACAGGAGCAGATTGAGGAGAGGTGTAACAGCTGAAGAAGGCTCCCAAGGCTGAAATGTTTTGCTTATTGACTTGTATACCACGGAACTTCTGCAATGTGGCAATGAGCCTCTACAACATTAGGTTTAGGAGAGTTGTGTGTCCTTGGAGCAATGGAAGGGGATGGCGGTATTGTATTGTAATAGTGAATAGTGAGATGTAACAGTGGATGTTTCCGTAGCTCAGTGAGAATGATGTGAGCTAGGCCTTGGGGTGGCCAGCCCTCCATCAAGTCACATAGTGATTCTGCTCCGAGTGGGTGGAGGGAGGTCCTACAGTGAACACGAGGTGGTCGCAGGTGGTGTACCATGACTCTTCCCTTTCTGTGCAGCCCAACAAGTCCTTGACGAGTTTCGGGACCAGTTCATTCAAGACATGGACTCCAATGCTGTTGTTCTGGACCTACTACATTACAACATCATTACTGAAGGTGACCAGAGGACAGTCTCAACGACTATGGATCGAACTCAACAAAACAAGTTTCTACATTTGTACTTGAGAAAGTGTACAGAGGACGCCTTCTGCCGTGTCTGTAACATCATCTTAAATGTGAAGGGCAACCCAAGAATGAGTGCATTGGGCACTGCCATGAAACGGAGGCTGGCGACAGGTGTGTGTGTGTGTGTGTGCGTGGATGTGTGTGTGTGTGTGTGTGTGCGTGTGCGTGCGTGTGTGTGTGTGTGTGTGTGTGAGTGTGTGTGTGTGTGTGTGTGTGTGCTTGCGAGTGCTTACATGAACCATTGGTGTATCACATGCATGTCTTGGTAATGACAGTCCCAAGGCCCTATTTCCATTCTGACTTTTGTTTAGAGGAGGAAATAGGGCCTGGTGAGATTGGGGGTCTAAACCGTCCACATCTGCTGCACCAAATGGTGCGACATCAATCAGATTGCAGAATCGTTGACGTGATAGTAACTGCCTTGACTGCAGATTAGCACGTCACATGATGTCTTCTATTCTCAGTGATACTTGACTCTGGGCCACTATCCAAGTAGTCATACATGAATGGTAGAGTTTGGAAGCACAGCGACTTTCCTATCCAGTGGGCAGACTAACAAACACATATGTCCCATCGAAGAAGGCGCGAACAGTATGTGTTCAAGCTAGGATCTCCAAGCTACCTAGCTGCGTATGCCATATCTAGCTCTGCGTGATCATCTTCCATTGTCGGTTGTACCACCACATTGATAAACTATGCGTAAGGGCACCACGAACATCGGAGTCACGTGAATTGTGACATAGAAGTCGTCAATGATTTTGACCCCCCAATGTCCTGGGCCCTATTTCTCCCTCCAAATGAAAGTGGAATAGGAAATTGGGACTGGGTACGAGGCTAGGGGTTGTAGCCACTGGGAGAGGGAAAGTCCCTTTGTACTAGGCCCAGTTCTAGTGGTGGACTGTGACTTGTGGGAGACATGGCATGGATGGTGCACTGGGTCTGTCGCAGCTGGCAGACTATCTGTGGCCCTCCCAGTGTGTCACCTGTCCTGAGTCACTGTATTCCACGCATTGCTGAGTACCTACCATCTGAAGCAGCGTATTCAACTAGCAAAGGAAGGGCCTGTTTTGCACTAACAGTGCATGCAGGTGAACCAAACACTGCTCAGTTCCACTTTTACTGTTTGGCTCACTTTCGCACATGCAGCTCCACTCTCTTCAGCCCCGCCTTCAGTACCGTCATCCCATAGCTCCCACTGCTGACAAGGTCCCCTCCACAGAGATGGAGGCACTGACTGTAGCACAGCAAGGTACGTATGCTCCATGCAGTGTCACTGCACATGAGTGCACACTCAGTCAAGGCACAACAGACATGCTACAGTACACATAACAGACAGCAGGAGTGGGTGGGTGCTCTGTTGAGGTGCAAGTGTTGGCATCACTTTCAGACATAAACAAGTGCAGACCACTTCAAACATGTACTGTTGTTTATTGTATATATCTCTCAGTGTGTGTGACTTTGACACTATAATCCATATGCTTTGTGTGCATGGGATGAGGTGTGCGCCTTTGAAACTATAATCCATATGCTTTGTGTGCATGGGGTAAGGTGTGTGCCTTTGAAACTATAATCCATATGCTTTGTGTGCATGGGATGAGGTGTGTGCCTTTGAAACTATAATCCATATGCTTTGTGTGCATGGGGAAGGTGTGTGCCATAAGTTGCCTACACCATCCAGCTGCTAAGTGTGTACAAGTGAGTGGTTTGGTTCATTAAACAACTTCTGTCTTCTCTGGTCTCACCTACTCAGGTACCCACACCCCGATCAGCATTGACTCACACCGCACATTAGAAGAGATCAACAAGTTCCTTGTCTGTGAACTTGCTGCAGACTGGAAACAAGTGGCCACCTTCCTCGATGTGGAACCCTCTGTAATTAGTACAGCTAACACAGACCACCCCCAGCAATGTGAACACGCATTGTACCGACATCTTTGAGCGGTGGTTGTCATGGAAACCAGGCACTGGGAGGAAGAAGAGAAGTTGGTGCACTGTCTTGTCAGCAGTGGGGTAGGCTGGACACAAGGCTTTCTCCCATCAGCTCCAGGCAGAGGTGCTCCACCTCCAATGAACTCACCAGTAGGGAGCTCATAGTACAGTCTTTGTATGCACAAGTGTACCTGTACTGTAACCTGTTGTAGTGTTCCCTTTGTGTGTCCTGTTTCGTGAGCTTGTTGGCATGGAACGGTTAAGTGTATCAGATCTAGAGAGCCTTGATCGATTGTGCAATAGAGCAGAAATGGAAGCTGGACAGGTCTTGGAGGATCTGTATCTGCTGTATCGTTATCCGGCTGCGAGTGGTGAACGGTCCCTCTCAGTTCCAGATCTCTTATAGGATTATATGCTTCCCAAGCCTCAAGGAATACGTACGGCGATCCAAGCATGAAATATTGGCCAGTTCCTGCTCAGGACTGGAATTATCGATTGCTATATACTTGATTACCAAGGTATAAGGAGATTGAGGTTCTCTTGAATTCCTTCCCGTTCGTTATTGTCTTGAGTGGCTAGGTGTGTGTATGACTGTCAACAGATAACAACCCCAGTTTAGTGTATGTACCCTATACATACGTATGTACATGTAATGAAACAAATTTACTTCCTCATTCTAGTGTATATTTGAAAGGGGAAACAGACGTCATTATTACAACATGACTGTACACACATGCAAGACTCGTACACAGGCATACTCATTCTGCACCTATGACTGAAAAGTGTCTATGGGGCATTTATGGGGTATGATTGGGAAAATGGGTGAAGGAAGAGTGTACATTTAGGGTGATGCAAGCCGATATGTGTATATACATGAACACGCACCTATAGGGTTTGGTGAGGGAGTGATCAGTAAGGGGCTGGGAGGGATAGGGTGTGCGAGTGGGGGTGAAGACCATGTGGTGCTGCACACCAACTGGCACTGATTATGTGGGCTGAGTAGGATGCTGAGATTTTGCTCCGGTCCAAGAGGAGACGGCGGACTTGCATGGTTCTTCTGTAAGTTGGGGAAGAGGATGCACAGGGAGGCAGTCTCTGTTTTGTGTTGGCAGTGATAATGGAAGCTGCATAAGTGTTGAAGTGTATAGCTGTTGAAACATATACTGCTCCATTCAATCACCTTGGCTAGTTAAGTTTAGTTCTAGTTGTAATATTAGCAATGTACAGTGTGTCTGTGTGTTTCAATCTATGGTGTAGATACGTGCGTGTGTTGGTTCACCACCAGACCCCTCACACTCTGCACAAGTGACGGAGACCAGGAGGAGTCTGGTGTGAAGATGATTGGCCATGGGACACCACCTCAGTGAGCGCTCCCACACAATTGAGCGAAGCCACGACTTGCTCTCAGGGGAGAGGATGGGAGGAAGGACTTTGTCAACTTGAAAGAAGGTGGGTCGGAGTGGGTCTGAACCAGTGTAGAGTGGAGATTTGGGTGTAGGACTGGAGAAGGAGTAGGTCGGGGACAAGAAAGTGCGGTGGGTGTTTGTGTCAGGTTGGGTATGGAAAGGTGTGCAGTGCTTGAGCAGGGCCCACAGCAGGCCAGCCCAGTGCTGCCAACAGATGAAGCTTGTCTTTGGGACAGGTAGCCCCTTCCTCTGTGTTCCTGGGGTGCTGTGCCACACCAGCACCAACACACATGCACTGCCTGTTTCCTCCTCCTCTACACTACACCTGTGGTGACTAGGAGTGTAGACTCCAATAGCTTGTGTCTGTTCACAAGTACACCGGTGTCATCTTGGACTGTGTCATACAGGGGTTGCATGACAAGCACCACGTCAGGGACAGTAAGAGGCTCTGCACGAGCCCTCTTGCACTGAATCCCTCCACTCTGTATCAGTGTCTGGCAGCTCAAGGGCAATCTGGAGTGGAAGAGGCCGTCCATGTGGAGTGTCCTGCCACCTCAGCCTTGTTCGGTGCTGTTTTTTCCAGTGTTGAGTCAGTGAGTGGTGGGCAGCAAGCTGAGAGTGGGCGACACTTTCCTGAGACCAGAGCAGTGTGTCCGTCCTGTGGCAGGTAGATCTTGAAGTGGTTGGTTGACGACCGTCTCCCTCCTCCACTCAGTCCTGTCTCTGCTGTCACTGGTGGCTTTGACACAAAGCCTCAGTGCACATGGCCAGCTGACAGCTGGCCACCATTGGGTCTAGGGTGGGTGTGGGCGTGGCCTGTGGTTGCTATTTGACTAGAAGGTGGGTCAGGCACAGTAGTGTGTGTGAGTAGCAAGTGGTTTGCATGCTTTGTGTAGTCGTCATCTCATTCCATTTTAGTGTAGGACATATCCCTTATGTATTGTTGGTATATCAATTTAGCACAGTGGGTTTGGTGTGTGTGTTGAGGGGTAGGTGGAAGGTGCTAAGTAAGAGAGAGGGTGGGGCAAATGTGGGAGTGGTGAGAGTGGGAGGGGCTAAGGTGTGTGGGAGGGAGTGTGTAGTAGCAATGTGGGAGGGGCAAGAATGACGAATGGGGAGGTGGGAGTGGAAGGGAAGGTGTGATGGTGAATGGTTTATACTTCTATACTTGTCATATACCATTTGTGCTTCTATGTCTGTCTATTTGGTGGTGTGTTAGGGTATGTGATGGGGGTGAGGTGGCTAGTCTAGTGTTTTTATGGCAACATGTGGTATACGGTCGTTTTGCACACACGTCTGTGTTCCAATTTATGTCCTCATTCACAGATTAACAGTGTCAAGTGGGAATACGTCTGTGCTGACCAGTGTGCTGGTTTCCGTTGGTGGTCAGAGCTGGCCCAAGTGTCAGGACCGGAGATGGCCGTGTACGCAGACGACCTCTTTTCCATCATCATTGACATGTTGCAGGTGTGTCTGGCCTGCTAGCCCCTCCACCAGCCCAGTGCTGTTTTAGGCCACTCCACCCACCACTTATAAAAGTGATAGAGTGCTCTTCACAGCCCCCTCCATGTCTCCTCCTCCTGTTATACTTGACGTGGGTTGAAGTGTGTGGCTCCATAAGTGCTTTCGTGTGTGTGTGTGTGTGTGTGTGTGTGTGTTTGTGCACACACATGCATGCATGTGTTTGGAGGCTTTGGTTGCTTTAGTGCGTATGTTGGATTCTCCGTTTGCAGGCTCTTTTGTTACTGTTGTGTTTCCATGGAGACATTGACACATATTGCTGCACTGGAGACTCAGCCAGACCTAGACAGTGTTGTAGATTGGGAGTCACCATCAGTTCCTGTAACTGTGTGTTTGTGAGAAGGACATTGATGTGTGTGGCCAAGTGCAACTGCTGATCAGTCAAGCCACTTCACATGAGAACCTCTGCCAGTGCTACATCAGATGGTGAGTGGGTGGTGCCCTTGTGTGCATGTCAGGAAGTGTGGGAGTGGTTGCATACCCAGGTCCTGTACACAGCTGCCATTTTATTGGGTGGGTGTGTACAGGGTGTGGGTACGAGAGTAGCTAGGGTGGGAGAGAGGTGTGCAGTAGTGTGGTTAGCCAGTGAGTGGCATGCAGTGTGTAGTGTGTGTAGTGTGTGTGTTGCACATGCATGGTACCCAATGTGGCCCTCTCTTCATGCATCAGGTCCCAGTCTCTCAGTCTTGCCCTGCTTATAACTAGGTTCTGTTGCTTTGGAATAACCACATCCTCTCTCATCCCCCCCTCCCAAACACACTCACACAGATGTTCATTTTGGTGATGTTTAGAACAGTATATACTGCAAACGTTTGACCTGTACTACAATATATTATGTAGCTGTCAGATTGCACTGAATGTTGTGTGTGTTTTGTTAAAGTCGCTCTGGGCCATTCATAGTCTTGTGCTTTACCGTGTGTTGTGTGAGGTCCTGTGGATGGCACTGAATGTCTTGATCAGTGAATCCTGCTGCTGGTCGGTGTGGGGTAGCTATCACACACCTGCTCAATGGGCACATTCTATCCATCACTGTCTGTCCTCAGGTCTGCACTGGGACCAGCCTGGCCATGGTGTGTGGCATCCCATCATGAAGGGGGGCATGCATGGTGTGGAGGCAGAGCATGGGGAGGGAAGGCCATGGACGCTGGACGGATGTGCATGCTCCATGGACCAGCCTTAAGCCTGCAAACACTGCATGAATCGCTGCAGCTAGCTGCACGTATTCGGCTGATGGGTTGTTGGATGTGTCTTGTGTCTTAGCTTTTGCGTTACGGAGACCTCCGTGTTGTCCGCCAGAAGTTTTTCTTGTACATTTACTATCTATGGTAACCGATCGAGGTAATAACGCGAAGGATAGTCTTAATCCCATCCCACTACTTCCGTTAACAATATGGCCGCGGCCATATTGTTAACGGAAGTAGTGGGATGGGACGAGACTACGCGGAGGTGGGCGCGAGGCTAATGGTGTAGGGTAGGAGTCGGCGGAAAGCCCCATTTGAGCCGATCAACACGCACAACGTACAGCGGGATGAACAGTGAGTCTTGTCTGAATGCCGTTAGTTTGGAGAGACGTACAGGAGCTAGCTACAGCTCCCTGTAACAGCACCGTAATACAACTTGTCCACTTGGTTATCTTTGCGTGTGGACCTAAGCGCTTGCTGCAAGTACGTATACCTGAGTACCTTAATCGACAATTCAGAAAGAACTAGCTAGCTAGCTACCGTAGCTGCCGAAAATTACCCAGGGGGAGGACCGATTACGGCATTGTAAACGTAGCAGATAGCTAACGGTCGACACCAACAGCAACGACATCCGGTTTATGACACCAACATCGGACCAGACAGTACCGTTTGGCAACGTAGCACTGCTACATACACAGTCACTTCTCTGCCTTCACATTGTTGTATGAGTTCTGCTGGTCTGTACAGATGAACATTTGGACAGCTTGTGAAGTGGGTGACCTGGAGAGAGTGAGGTACCTCATTCATGAAGAAGGTGAAGATATCAATGTCACCAGGGATGACATATTTAAAGCAACACCTCTGATGAAGGCAGTTGACAGGGGTCATGTCCAAGTGGTGTGTGAGCTCATCAGAGCTGGTGCTGATGTGAATGAAAAGGACAAATACAAACGAACTGCCCTTCACTGGGCCAGCTGGTGGGGGCATTCCAGTGTTGTCACTTCACTTGCTGAGGCAGGGGCTAACCTCAATGATCAAGACTGGCTGGGACTGACACCTTTGATGATGGCAGCTGACTGGGGTCATGCCATTGTTGTGATGGAGCTCATCCGAGCTGGTGCTATTGTGAGTGTTGTCAGTAGGCCTAAGTGGTGGTCATCGTCAGTTGCTGCTGGTTTAACAGCCCTGCACTTTGCTGCTGCAAAGAACAGTGTTGAATGTGGAGTCCTTCTTTTGGAGGCAGGAGCAAATACGAGGACAAAGTACAAGGATTCCTGGTCTCCTCTGGACCTTGCATCACCCCAATTCCAACAAGCTATCGAACAGGCACAGTCTTTCTCTACCAAGCGCGTCATTGCTGTAATTGGCAATGCTGGACATGGCAAGAGTACGTTGATTGCAGCTCTACAGGCCGAGGGCAACAGCCTATTGAAGAAGTTCACCAACAGGTTTGCAAAAGTGCAGGACGTCAGACAGAGGACAGCTGGTATTGACGCAGTCCAGTTCTCCAGTCAGAAATATGGAGAGGCACTGTTCTACGACTTTGCTGGTCAGTCCAACTACCATGGCCCTCATCAGTCCTTCCTGGAAGCAATATTGAGCAGATCAGGAGTGTCATTGAGCCTGTTCCTGCTGGTGAAAGCAACTGATGAAGAAGATGTCATCACACGACAGGTCACTCACTGGCTGCAGCCTCTATCTCTCACATCAGCCCCATCGACTCCACAAGTGATACTTGTCGGCAGTTTCTTTGACCAAGTACAGTCCAGCGAGGAAGCAACTGAGAAGCTGTTGCGATGCACTCAGTCACTGCAGAAGGAGTTTCACTCCAACATCCGGGGTCCCTGTCTTCTTGACTGTCGAAAGCCTGCATCTGAGGGCATTGAACAGATTTGCACGTTCCTTCAAGAGGCTCAACCTCTTCAACTGACCTCCATCTCTTTTTCGTACAGCCTTCATTGGGTCCTAGTGCAACTGCGAAAGTCTCTCCCTATTCCAGCTATCAAACTCCACACCTTCCAGTCATGGTTGCTGAATGACGCCCAGCTGTTACTCAGGAACTTTCCCCCAGCTGAACAGATGTGTCGTGACCTAACAGCAGTTGGCCACGCTCTCTTTCTTCCCAACAAGCGAGACCTCACTCAAAGTTGGCTCATCTTGGACCTCCAAGCTATTCTCCATGACGTGTATGGCACACTGTTCTCTGGGTCCCAGGGCAAAGTCAACCAGTTTGGTCTCTTCCACTGCAGCCAGTTGACTGAGCTGTTTCCTAAGTTGGATCCAGCAATGGTCCAAGAGGTCTTAATCAGCCTTGAGTTCTGCATCCAAGTTGATTCTTCACTCATGCGTGAAGAACTGTTGAAGCTCATTGCAGAGTATGAAGTAGACGGTTGGCTGTATTTCCCTGCACTGGTGTCAGCCCAACCACTAGAAGTATTTCCAGAAGTCCCAGACCCACATCACCTCCAGTGGGTGTACTGGCAACTGAGGACAGTTGAGAAACATTTCATCTCTGCTCATCTTCTCCAAACCATCATCCTTCGTCTGGCAGCTCATCACGTGTTCACCCACAAGTTATCTCCCAGTGTGAGAGAGCACTGCTGCAGTGTTTGGATGAACGGCCTTTCCTGGAGGTCCACCAAAGGTGTGGACGTAGCAGTCCAGATAAGCAACAGCAGCGTAGTCCAAGTTGTTGGACGCAGCAGGGCAGGACCTGAGAAACTGCATCAATACACATCGACCATTGTCAGCGATGTCATCAAGACAACAGCCCAGCTGTCACCGAAACTGGAGGCCACATCCTACATTGTTCACCCGTACACACCTGCTATGTGGGAGGGTGCCAAACCCCCTCCCCCTGACTCCCAGTATCCTGTTTCAAGTATCATCCGTTGCATCAGTGATGGAGGAGACTATGTTCTATCCTTGCCAAGACAAGCTGGCTGTCTTCCCCACCAGACGAGTCTCACAGAGCTGTTTGGAGGATGGTCTCCTCCTCTGTCAGTTGTACAAGACATGGACTTCAAGAGGGAGCCACAGAGAGGTGAGGTGAGAGGTGTGTGTGTGCTTCCTCTCTGTGTGTGTCTGAAGGAATTCATTAAGTGTTTGTGTATCATTCTCTTGTTCTATAGCTGTATATTTAGTGAGTAATAGCTAGCCTGTCTATATACTCGTGCAGTGTATGTGGTGTTGGTTCAATGTTGGGTTACCCCTACCATGCACAGCTGCACTTACTTCAGTGCCACCTGGGCCACCATCATCCCCCAGCTCACAGAGTGGAGCTCCCACTGCCGACAAGAGCCCCTCCACAGAGATGGAGGCACTGGCTGCAGCACAGCAAGGTATGCTCCATGCAGCTAGCATCATTTGTGGGCTGTGGCCAGTTTGATTTTGTGTCAAACTGAGGATTTCTGTGCACGCGTGTGTGTGATGTGTGCGTGTGCGTGTGTGTGTGTGTTTGTATGTGTGTGTGTGTAGTTGTGTTCAGGAGATTGACTAGTGTTTTTAGCTCTTATGCATGATGCAGTTTGCTTGAGAGAGTGGTTGATGTCACCTACTCTGGTCTCACCGTCCACAGACACACCCACTCAATTCAGCACTGACTCCACCCCCTCCTTCCAAGCAATCAGGAAGCTCATTGTCCGCGAAGTTGCCGCAGACTGGAGCCTAGTAGCCATCTACCTTGGTCTGGAGAGCTCTGTGATAAGAATGGCCAGAGCAGACCACCCACAACAATGTGAAGATGCATGTGCAGACATCTTTGAGCGGTGGTTGTCATGGGAGGCAGGCACAGGGGAGAGGGATAGAACTTGGCGCACAGTCTTGTCGGTGGTGGAGGAGGCTGGACACAAGGCTTTCATCAATCGGCTCAAGGCAGAGAGGTTCAACCTCCATTGAACGTGGAAGCTTCAGTGACCTTGCGCAGAGGTCACAGGACGCTCTGCATGCAGTAGCCAGTGTTGTGCTCATGTGCATTACTGTAGTTGTTCCATAAAGATGTGATGTTCCCCATTATTTCTTGTGTGTACATGTCAACTTTGTGCTAGATGTTCCGCGCAACTCAATCATAGTTGGCACTTATCAATAAATTTATGTATGTGCATGGTGGATTGTGCAATCAATAACTGTTTGTGTGGCATTTATATTGATTTATATTATTATAGTAGCTATGTTTGTCCAGACAAATACCATCAGTCTAAAAGACATACCGAAATAGTGAAGCTTCACAGCTACGGGGTAGTCTGGCTGGCTAGACCATTCGGGAAGGGTATACGTGTGATAAAATATATGGATGTACGTATGTATTTATTTACTGCTGTGCACTAGCTGCTGCAAGCAATTTTCAATTATATCTGATCAGTGATGGGGGCCGGTTTTGGAGGTAGATGGCACATATACAGGTGGATCCAAAATGGCGTCATACATATATATATATATAATGTATATTACATTATATGTTAATCAATTTCAATGATATCTGAGTGGTGGGGCCGGTTGTGGACCAGTGGCACCTCCTGCACCAAGCTAACTAGCCGGCACCCGTCATGGGACCCACTCAAATTTTGCAAGTGCACACGTGGGTGTGCTATCTGCTGTCTTCCCGACGCCATTAGAGCTAAAAGTCAAGCTCGTTTTATTCTCTAATTAATGGCCATCATCTGGCTACGAATATATTCAAACAAAAACTGCAAGAAAAAAGCTATTGAGCACGTGCAGGTTTGAAGAAATAATGTATGTTGTGTTCTAAGTTGCAGTAGTGGTGGGGTAGCTAATTTTTCTGTTAGACAATCTGGACACACCACTGCCTTTAGGCTTTAAATAGTTACACGCTATATCTCTGGTCCCTTAGCACCAGTCAAGAACACAGCACGTGGCAGTCCGCACTGGCCTTCTTCATCATTAGATTCCCCGCTTACACTCGCCAATGAAACGGAGAAAGCGAAGCAAAACTGCTTGGGAAAATTGCTAGTGCGTGACGGTGCCGTGCTGTAAAGCGGACATTTTGAGGAAGTCCCTGCGGAGGCGGTGCGAGGAGAAAAGGGAGAAAATGCCCACCATCAGTGTGCCCCAGTCTGAGCTGTTCACCGCTCTCGGGAAAGTCTACAGTTAGTAACAACGCAGCACAAACACCCGATCGAGGTAGAACCTGTGTCCGTAGGTGTAGTGTAAGCGCAGCCGGCTAAACCTAAGGGCGAGGGTTAAACGGGGAATGACTGAAGAGCTGATCTGCATATTTTGGGATCCTTGTAGCTAGCTGCCAAACCTTCTGCATAGAGAAAAGAATATTTCATACAGTGCTCACATTGTGCTGAAATTGCTTTCTGGTCTGCTGAGGTGTGTATGTTGTTGTATACACAAATGCACTTCTGTTTGGAAGCATGTAGCCATGTACTTATATCCGGATATCTTACAGTGTCTAGATGTGTCACGCTATCAAACACGTTACTGGTACCGAGGGAGCCTTGGCTAGATTGCACACTTCAGTCGGCCAGTAGTGTACGTATGTGTGTATGTCTGTACGTAGTTTGCCTGCACTTTGAATTTGCTATATTGCACTAGTTTTGTTGCCCAAACCTGATGGTGAGCAATCTTATATAATTCATGAATACATAACTAGGTGCTTGCTTTGACAGGTGACGGCTTTGCAAGGTGTCTACTGCGAAGTATACCGCCAGTGTTCTTGGCAGAATTTTGAAATAGGGGGGTGCAGGGGGGTGGAGTCCAAAGCACTAGTCTCAAACCTCTATCCTCTGCAAGTGTCACTATTGTGCAGTCGATTGTTGTGTACTTGCATGTGTATAACTGTTTGGTACTGATTATTGAATACAGTTCAGCTTTGCATTCCATGACTCTTATGCCCAAAAACAGCCTATAGAGAACACTGTATACCTCCAAGCATAATGGACCTGGGTTCTGAGAAGTAGCTTCTACTAGGCAGCAAATTGGATGTTTTTGTAGCTACCCTAACAAAAATGTGGAATGTTTCTGTCAAGCATCATACGTAAGTCTCAAAGCGAGAGTACATTTCGGGACTTACAATGCTTCTAGTAGTGATTATAACTTCAAATTGCGAAGGATCTCAATTTCCACTTGGAAAATGTAGTGCCACTTCATTGCAACACATGCCGATATTTAGTACTCATTTCATTCATATCCCTTGAGAAAGCACTCAATTATCTCTTTCCATTTGCAATTTGGATTTGTAGTAATAGTGTGTGTCTACATGGCATTTGACAGATGTACGTTACTCACTAATAACATTAAAAGCCAATAGTTGACAGCGTTCACTTTTAAATTGTACTCTCCTTTGTGCATACATATATGCCTTGATTATTTTATATCGCCATCTTGGTGCAGTATTACCAGTATAAATTCTGTGCAGTCTTCAGTACTTACTGACATGCAATACAATCTCTTGTAGCCGATGATGAATTTCAAGAATTATGCTTTGACTTTGGCATCGAACTGGATGAGGTGGTGAGTGTGCGCCCTGTGAGAGTGGACTGAAAGATATGTATATACGTATGTACTATTCCATGCATATATATATATATATATATATATATATATATATTTATAGTATATTTACATATGTAGTAGTACAGTGCTCAGTATATGAGGACATGTACGTATTGTGTCTTGTAACTGTGGATTCAATGCTAAAAGTCCATTCAATCCATTGTGACTCACTGTCAATGCCACTGTCACTCCCGTGTCACATCCTGAATCTAACACTGGTCAGCAAAAGTGCATTGTTGGCTGCAGCAGCTGGTTCAAGTGTTCTCATCACATTTGTCTGTCCAAACGGATCTTTGCATGTCAAGTCATCCGTTGAGTTGTTTGAGTCGCTCCATAAATTCTCATTATTGCTTGTGCAATGCTCAACGTTGGTTGTGCAATGCTCATCATTGGTTGTGCAATGCTCGTCATTGATTGTGCAATGCTCATTATTGGTTGTGCAATGCTTATCATTGGTTGTGCAATGCTCATCATTAGTTG
Source organism: Aplysina aerophoba (assembly GCA_949841015.1). NCBI lineage: Eukaryota > Metazoa > Porifera > Demospongiae > Verongiida > Aplysinidae > Aplysina > Aplysina aerophoba. Next base: position 3,495,710 of record OX465054.1, read on the forward strand.
TGCTCTGCTCATCATTGGTTGTGCAATGCTTATCATTGGTTGTGCAATGCTTATCATTGGTTGTACAATTCCACTCCTTGTGTACATATATTCTTAGTATTAGTATGCCATGCCTATTGGCACTAGGGCCACAACTGCCACATGAGGTACGTATAAGACAACAAGAACAGCCATACATGAATTAATAGTTATTCAGATAGACACAAGCCAGAAAAACTACACACACTAGTTACTGTGTTTTTGCTTTGTGTAGACAACAGAGAAGGCAATCCAAGGCCGTGACAAGGTGTTGGCCGGAGCAGGTGCAGCGGAGGAGGAAGAGGAGAGGATAATCTACCGGGTGGAAGTGCCTGCCAACAGGTGAGTCCTGTGTGTGCGTATGTGCATGTGCTTGTGTGTCCTCTGTCATCTTTAACAGCCGACAGGTCCATCCAACAATGGGTGCATAGTGATGTCTTTTATAGGCAGTGTGAATGACTCCATACAATGCATTGAGATCATGCTTGTGTTGATGGCTTTCGCCTTCTTCCTCCTCCCCACTTGCTAGATATGACCTCCTCTGCTTGGAAGGCCTTGCTATGGCCCTTCTGGTCTTTCTAAAGAAGTGAGCTGTATGCGTATTACCTTATACAATGTATGTGATGTGTCATGGAGCAGTGAGCTGTTCAAAAGCCTACTCCAAACAGACTTTTCAAATCGGCAGCAGTTTGTGTGTGTGTGTTATGTGTTGTCAAATTGTACGAATATTTTGAAATGTAGTGAGTCTGATGTGAATAGCTTTGATCAGCCACTTACGTACGTACATACGTGTGTAGCAAGCAAAGGCTGTTTTGTTAGTGATGAAGGCACTGAGTTGGAAATGTCTCACCAACTGCAGACCTGTGATTGTATTAGCCAAGACAGGTGCATACGTAGTTAGGGGTGGTCGCTGTCAGTCAAAAACGTGTTTTCCGACTGACAACATGCCTAAGCTATATGCTTACTATTCGTCTTTATTTTGTGGAGCTACGTATCTTAGTCCCATGCATATCACCAATGCCTGAGCCTCTACCATATCATCATCGTTTGCTGTTTCAAGCCAAGTGTCAAGGAGTGCTCCAACTCTTTCTTGCTTCAGAATGGACCTCCCGCGGTACTCCCTCTCCCATCCAGCAGGAGGCAGGTACCAGAGGATGATTGTGAAGCCAGAAGTACGTATGTACATATGTGCAGGTGCTACGCACACACGGCATCTGGTGTGCTAGCAACAACCCACCACCCATCCTTTCATACGTATATTTTGATCCAGAAGCCTTGATGACCATGCATATGCGTTAACTGTGTCCTATGTGATGCATCTAGTGTGCTAGCACAACCCCCCACCCCCACCCCTTCATACGTATTTCTTATACGCATTCCGAAGCCTAGATGAAGGCCCTCACTGGCAGTACCCATGACACCAGCCCAATAATGCATTCATCTTCCTCTAACTTCTGATCCCTTATGCATATGCGTTAACTGTGTCCTACTGTATGTGATTCGGGTCACAAGAGATGTATGTATGTACGTAGCTGCTGGATGTTGTTTTGTGTATCACCTGTGTCTGTTTCAAGTGTTGCTCATCTCTGTGCAGACCGCCCAGGTGCGTCCAGTGGGCCTTGCAGCTGTCTTGAGGGGAATCAGCTTCAGCAGGGTGAGAGCACATGGGAGGCATTGCCCAGTCGTGTGATGCATGGCTTGTGACTAATCGGTCCTTTTCAGGCTTGTGGTAGTTCTCTGATAATAGCAATTTGGAATGTTCACCTTATGTTTTGTTTTGTGTCCTGACACTTCCAGCTCTGCTGGGCTTAAGGCTTACTGTTCTCTCCATTCAGTCCAGCTACAACAGCTTCTTGGACCTTCAGGACAAACTGCATCAGAACCTAGGGCGGTATGCCAAAGGACTGTGTGTGCGTGCGTGTGTGTGCATGCGTGCGTGCGTGCGTGCATGCATGCGTGTGTGTGTGCGTGCGTGTTTGTGTGTGTGTGTGTGTGTGTGTGTGTGTGTGTGTGTGTGTGTGTGTGTGTGTGTGTGTGTGTGTGTGTGTGTGTGTGTGTGTGTGTGTGTGTGTCTGGCTGTGTGCATGTGTGTGTGTTCATGTGTGTAAGTGTATGCATTTGTGTATGTGTATGGCATGTATATTTGTGTTTCAGTGTGTGTAGACGGTCAGACACATGTACTAATGTACACACACAGGAACTCATTTAATTATGAATGTTGTGCTCCTTCTCCACTGCTGGAGGTGTGTGTTTACTTTGCGTGCTGTGTTTGTATTGACAGGAGGAGGACACTGGTTTCCATGGGGACACATGATCTTGACACAATACAAGGCCCCTTCACCTATGAAGCCCTGCGCCCTGAAGAGATAAGATTTGCACCACTGAACCATGTTCGTACTGTAGTGTTAATGTGCCTGTGCCTGTGTCTGTGTCTGTGACTGTGTCTGTGACTGTGTCTGTGTCTGTGTCTGTGTCTGTGCCTGTGTCTGTGTCTGTGCCTGTGCCTGTGACTGTGTCTGTGTCTGTGTCTGTGCCTGTGCCTGTGCCTGTGCCTGTGCCTGTGCCTGTGCCTGTGCCTGTGCCTGTGCCTGTGCCTGTGCCTGTGTCTGTGTCTGTGTCTGTGTCTGTGCCTGTGCCTGTGCCTGTGCCTGTGCCTGTGCCTGTGTCTGTGCCTGTGCCTGTGCCTGTGCCTGTGTCTGTGTCTATGCCTGTGTCTGTGTCTGTGTCTGTGTCTGTGTCTGTGCCTGTGCCTGTGCCTGTGTCTGTGTCTGTGTCTGTGCCTGTGTCTGTGCCTGTGTCTGTGTCTGTGCCTGTGCCTGTGCCTGTGTCTGTGTCTGTGTCTGTGCCTGTGTCTGTGTCTGTGCCTGTGCCTGTGTCTGTGTCTGTGTCTGTGACTGTGCCTGTGTCTGTGTCTGTGTCTGTGTCTGTGTCTGTGCCTGTGCCTGTGTCTGTGTCTGTGTCTGTGACTGTGGAAGGTACGTACATACGTACATGTGCATTCACTATTGTGCATTATTCTGTTTGTACATATGTACATATGTACCTATGTACTTATGTACATATCATACAGACTGATACAGTATGTATATACATGTGTGTGTGTGTGTATGTGTGTGTGTGTGTACATACGTGTCATCTGTTGCTCATTGACCGCCACCGCCTTCAGTCTGAGCAACTCACTGGCCCAGAGATCATGGAGTTGTACGAGGTTAGTGGTTTGCATGCCTCATGGAATATTCTAGCTATTCCTCCCCTCCACTTGCCCACTATACTTCTCTCCTCTTCTCCCC